>JASXTE010000006.1:29481995-29661995 GCA_030280995.1 Hemileia vastatrix
TTTTTTTTTGTTTTTTTCTGTTTATTTTATTATTTTATCTAAATTTATTTTGTAAGTGGTTATTTTGGATTTCAATGGTATAATTAACCTTTTTTTCTCTCCCTCTTTACCTTTTTTTTTAGCTCCATCACCCTACTCTTCATCCCTCCTTGGCATGGCCATTATCCCCCCTTTCCCTTATTTCACTTTTCTTTTGCTCCATTTCATTGAAACACATACATTGCACAATCTTTATGAATTTCACTTACTCCATATTCAATTTCCCTGCAATTCCAACATCAATCTTTCTCACTCTATTTTTCCTACTTTTCAATCAAGGTAAGTTTCATCTCCTTTTTTTCATGCCTATATGATATCTCATTCCTTTTATGAAAAGTTCATACTTAAATATATGTATGACTCTTATCTGGATAACAGTGAACTTATAAAACTCCTTTTGATCTCATCTTCATTACCACTTTTCAAGTTTTTGTAAAATTTTGAAAATCAGACTCGGAATTAGGGTTAGGTTTATTCAAATCTAATGTTCTTTTTACTGAAGATTCTCCTGAAGGCTACCTTTCATTTCCCACAAACAGATTTGAATTTGATTCAGTGGTAGCTGAGATATTGACCGTTAAAGTTGAGCCTTTTTTTTCCAATTTAAATTTTTATTTCATTTTTTTATGTAACAAATTAGGGTTAGGTTTATTTAAATCACATGTCCTTTAACTGAAGATTCTACTAAAGCATATCTTTCATTTCCCTCAAACAGGTTTGAATTAGGTTCAGTGGTTGCTGAGATTTTGACCTTTGAAGTTGAGTCTTTTTTCCAAATTTCGCTTGTCTTATTTCACATTTTTTATATTGCATATTTAGAGGATAAGGATTCTGAAACTCTTATATGATTATTATCTATGCATTTCAATTATATAGGCATGTATTTGTTGCTCAAGAATATCACTAAAGCTCAAAAAGATGAAGATTTTTGATTATGGGACACTCTACCTTCATTTAATTCATTTCTTGCTCTTTGACTTAAAAAACTCTTCAATAAAGCTTTTGAAAAAAATCATGAAGTTGCTACAAGACTTGGAATACCAAATTGGTGCGACTCTGAATGGGAAGATATTAGCAGTGATTATCTAATGTTTTCAAATGTTATAATCACTCATTCTTGATTTCATAACCGAATTTACACCAACTCAAATGATGCCAATTACCTCACTTATGGAATTTTCACATATATTAATCCTATCACTGGACAACCTATTACGTCACCTGCAAAAATTAAAGGACATGGATTATATTTCCCGGATCATAGATGTATAATTGATTTTGGATTAGGAAATGGAATCATCGAAACAGTTTGGAATTCTTCTTACAATAAGCACCAAACCACAATGGCTCCTCCAGGTTTGGAATCTTGTCAAGACTTCACGCATTTCGGTTGCTCTTTCCAGATCAGTAAAAAGTTAATCCAACAAATAAACAAGTTAAAAAAAGAAGAAAAAAGTAATAGATTTAAAAATTCTTTAGGTAGATCTAAAAAGTATGGGGATTTGTAGAGTCACCAAATATTTAATATTCTTCCATAAATTTTTAAGAAATAAATATGATATTTTAATTTATGAAATTAAAGTAATGGGCCAACGACCTTGTGTTGTATAAAAGGTAATCATGATAACATTAATTTGTTTCATGGGGTTCTTCTAGCCTATACCTGTGGAAAGTTCCAAACCTAGTTTCTAGACTTGATCTGCATTTTGGCATGAGGAATTTTCATTACTTTAAAAGTAGTAAATTTGACATATCTTATTTATATATTAAATAATTTATGTAATTATATTAAATTTTGATGACTTTCACCCTTTACTTCAATAAAATGCAGGGGAGGGTATTGCCAATTTTTTAAATCTGACATGTGAAATTGATGGCTTAGAAAAATTTGGTGGTACCCACCCCTTGTTTCAATAAAATGCAGGGGAGGGCATTGCCAATTTTTTAAATCTGACATGTGAAATTGATGACTTAGAAAAATTTAGATAAGCAAACTTATTGACTTGAAAGTAAAGATAGAAATTTTTTATTATATTTTCAAATTTTTGTCAAAATAAAAGTATAAGCAAACTTATTGACTTGAATGTAAAGATAGAAAAAATGTATGATATTTTCAAAAATTTGTCAAAAATAACGTACTATATTCAAGACCTTTTATAAGTCAGCATATAAGAAAATATTACCAAAAAGAAATCAAACAAAATTAAATTAACTAGAAAAACAATTTATCAATTGAAAAGTTCAAGTAATTTTTTAATGTCCTCATAAAATTGGCCATTTTTTACACATTCCATAATGAAATCTTTTTTTTTAAAAAACTCTCTTGTTTTTCCAATTCACAAGTAGCCATTTCTCTTTGAAATTGACGGTCATTTACTCTTTCCATCTGCTCTGCCTCAAATTTTTTTTCTTCCAAATCTAAGGCTTGCTGATCTTTCCTTAGCATATGATCAAACTTCATCTTCTCAAAGTCAAGGGCATTTTTTGCAATAGTTGATTTTGCTGAGAAAATTAAATTGAAATAAATAAATAAATGAGTTAATGATTAAGATATATAGTAAATGAATCTTACTTATATCTTTTTTTTCAAAATAATCTTCAAGGGAGCCAAATGAGCTTGTTGAAGAATTACCACGTTTTAATAGATGGTTCAATTTCATTGAAGTTGAGGCTTGACGCTTTAGTTTGGAGTTTGAACAAGAGGCTTCAGGAAGTTCATCTAAAGCAGGTTCAAAAGCGGGATTCACATTTCCAGAATCAAGATTATTTAATGGAGTTTGAGTTTGAGGAGGAGGAGACTAGAAAGAAAGAGAAATTTAGAGAAGAATTAAAGAAAAAACAAAAAGTAAACATACATTTAAATTTTGGGCCTCTGAGGATTCAGATCTGCTGCGATATAATTGTTCTGCTTGATAGTCGGGATCATCTTCAGCTGAACTAAGGTTAGAAGGTGGAGGGGATTGATCCTGTTGATGTACAGGTATTTCAGGAGGATTAGTTGATGGTTGAGATCCAGAGGGTATATTCTTAGTAGTATCGTGTAGAAACCAAGGGTTTACATCAACTCGGGAGCCAAAAAGATTATCCATTTCCTCATAGAAAGGACACATGACATTGAGCTTTTCGGAAACATTAGTGATTCCAATCTCCAAATCATCATTGTCAATACCAAAGCCAGTTTAGTTTGAAGCATGATGAGCCTTTTTATATCTTGATTGGTAACTCTTAAATCTCTCCTTCATTTGTTTAGGATTGATATCAATTCTCCCCCTTGTTTTCTTCCTTACTTCATTGGCCATCAATAAGTAGCCATTAACCTTTGAAGAAGGTGGATGTCCAATACGAGTGGACTTTTCACATCCAAAACATGCTTCAAAATTTGATTTTATTTTAAGGAAGTTGATTATGATGAGATAATCATCCTTTTTAAGCTGACCTGAACCTGACTTTGATTTTTCAGGTGTAGGGCTTGCTTTACGAGGAGACTTTTGTGACGAAGCAGATTTTTGAGTTACCTTTTGAGATTTGGAATGTCTGGGAGGCATTATGAAACTGGCACATAACAAGAAAAAAGATTAAGAGGTAAAAGAAATAAGTAAAAAAAGAATGTAAACATGCCTGGTCAAAATGTTGAAAATGTCAGGAAGGGGTGTGTGCAAAGGATTGATGGGTAGGTAGCGAGGAAGGTCAGTGTGTCACATGTGACAGGGATGGGGTAAGAAAGGAAGGGATGTTTTGTGGCTAACATGTGGTTGTGAAAAAAAACGGGAAAAAAGTGCTGATTTGAGGTCATAACTGACACCCATTTTTGAAATAAGTGACTTTTTTTGCAAAATTTAAGTGCTGATTTGGTTTGAAATCCGCACTTAAGTTAAGTGCGGATTTGCCAGAACTGACACCCCCTAATAAAATGTTGTGAATCTCCATGAGAGGGGTATGTATGTGTCCAAGAATCAATGAGAGAATGGAAGTCAGTGTATCAGATGTGACACCCCCTAATAGGGGGTGGCCAAGGAAAGGATGATGTGGCCAACATGTGGTTGTGAAGAGAAAAAAATAAATAAATAAAAATAAAAATAATTGAGAAAAAAGTGCTGATTGGAGGTCAGAACTGATATCCATTTTGGAACCAAGTGACCTTTTTTTTTTTTTTTGCAAAATTTAAGTGCTGTTTTGCTTTGAAATCTGCACTTAAGTTAAGTGTGGATTTGCCAGAACTGACACCCCCTAATAAAATGTTGTGAATCTCCATGAGAGAATCAATGAGAGAATGGAAGTCAGTGTATCAGATGTGACACCCCCTAATAGGGGGTGGCCAAGGAAAGGATGATGTGGCCAACATGTGGTTGTGAAGAGAAAAAAATAAATAAATAAAAATAAAAATAATTGAGAAAAAAGTGCTGATTGGAGGTCAGAACTGATATCCATTTTGGAACCAAGTGACCTTTTTTTTTTTTTTTGCAAAATTTAAGTGCTGTTTTGCTTTGAAATCTGCACTTAAGTTAAGTGTGGATTTGCCAGAACTGACACCCCCTAACTGATATATGATATGATGATACCTTATTGATAAATGTTGTATAGGGCAAATCTAAATTTCCAATAACTTTCTTTCACTCCATTTTCACACATCTACCTATTCACACAAGCCTTTCTTCTTCTACTCCCACACACACTCACTTATATATATATATTTAAAAAAAAAAAAAAAAAAAACAGAAATATATCAATTACAAGCATCATCATCACCCACGTCCAATGCCAATAAATCAAAAAATTGTTAATAAATATGAAATATATTTATATTCTTATTTACACACACAGATAGAAATGAATTAAGAGCCAAGAGAAACATGAACATATATATATGTCCATTTACATATGTAGATAAATCAAGTCTGGAGCATTCTAATCTCCTCACGTCTAAACTCATCCATCACATCACCCATAAATTTACATATCCATCAACCAACCACACAAAGCAGGTACCAAAATATAAAACAAACATAAGTCAGTCAGCACTTTTCAATACATGTTATAAATAAATAAATATGTATATATTTGTGAGTGTCAAGTAATAAAATACAACGTAAAACACTCAACAATTCGTTCAAGCTAGCTGTCAAAATCTTAGCATCTTCCAATTTTCGACGACTATTTGCTTCTTCTAAATAACTCTCAACCAATCTTTCTTGTTCCAGTAATACATTCAACTGGGCCAACTGTTGGTCGCCAGGAGGAATAAGACTACTATGATCTCGGTCACCATGTTGCCTTGAGACGGAAGGGGAACTCGAAAGTGGATGATTGCTTTTGCTAGATGCCATGACATTTGCTTGGTGGTGAACATCAGAAGCTGAAGATCGTTGATATGAATGTTTTTGAGTTAGTTCATCAAGAGTCATGACTTGATGACGCAGTGGTCGAGAGGTAGAGACTGAGGCGTTTTTGGAAGAACTACCGCTAACATTTCGACTACTCCCCACTTTTCCCTTTCCCAATGAATCCAGTTCAAGGCCACCAACACCTCGAAACAGACTCATGTGATCTTGTAAAAATAAAGCAGCCCGGGTGATAATAGCTTTCAAAAGTCTCTCTTCAGCAAGATTGATTTTGCTATTGGGTGTCAGTCTTGAAGGGACTGATAGCTGTACCGGAGGGGAGACGGAAAATTGTGCGATCTTTCGAGAAGTGGCGTCGTATAGAGAAAGGCTTGTTAAGAGTTTTTTTCGCATGTTCAAAGCCTTGATAGGTGGATTAAATGAACCTGAATCAGAATTGGCGGCTTGAGTGCTGATCTTTCATCGGGCGTTGGAAGAATTATTATATATATATATATATATATATATATACATATGTGTGTGTGTAAAGAAAATGGGCGAACCAATAAGACAGGATTCAATATACAATCAGATTATTATTTTTTTTTCACATTTATTTATTTATTTTTAATTTTTTGGTAAGGTTGAGGAACGAACCGTAAGTTGATCATCATTTCATGAAACTCAGGCAAGCAAGTTTGAATGTCATGTTGAAGTTGTTGTAAGGTATCATAAAGAGCCATGTACTGTGGCAGTTCAGGAGGATGGGTTTTCATTTGTCTACGCATGACAATAGTGAAACAAGTACGACAGATGCGAACGCCTTTGCGTTTGGGTTTGTCAGAATGTTTTGAAGAAGAAGAAGAAGGATCCTGGATTGGATTAAGAAAAAAAGAGGAAGAGTTACGATCTGGTGTGATTCCCATTTCGTCATCGTCGAGTTGGACGATTTTTCCTTTGAGTTCAGTTAAGCAAGGAAAAGAGCTCTTGTCATCATTAGACAAGAGGAAAGGATGTGATCGCACGAGTTGCTGATCATCTGGAGGAGGTTGATAAGTGATAAAAGTGGAGCAGCGTTCTTTTCTGAGGATGGGAGAAGTTGAAGGGGGCAAGAAGCAGACAAGATATCCACAAAGCCTACAATGATGTTTCCGAGTAAGTAAGCCAAAGGGAGCGAGACAGATGTTACAATTCTTGACGAGATTGTCATCCTGCCAACGAACGATAGCCTGCTCCTGGGAGCGTAAGTTGGGTAGATGGGAGGAAGGATTTGAGAAGAGGGAAGAAATGGAGGCGGAAGATGGAGATAAAGAAGGGAAAGAGGAATGAAGAGGAGGGTTAGGGTTAGGGTTAGAGAAATGGAGATCGATGAGTTTGAGAAGACGCTTCTGAAGCCTGCTTTCTTCGAGACGGAGAGATTCCTGGCGGGCGTTTCTTTGAGCGATGAAGAGATCTGTGAGATGGCGATAGACGCCTTTGGGCTGAAATCCAGGTCTATAGGGCGCCTGTTTTTGTGAGGGAGAAGGCGAGGAAGATGGTTGCTGCTGGACATGAGCCAGAGATTTTGAGTAGGGACGATAACCGAGTGCCATGGTGGGAGTTTGGGTGCTGAAGATACTGCAGGGAATCGACAGTGATCATCGGCCATCTTGCATATGCCAACTCACCTCACTCACTCTTCAATGAACAAGTTTCATGACACCTTTAATCACACCTTCTTTTCTGCATCTCCATCTTGATAGTAGGTAACTGGCTTTTTCTTATAGTGATACGCTTTAGTCTTTTTCTTTTTTTTTTAACCAAATGGTTCACCACAACAAGCCCAAGAGATAGAGATGATTTAATTTCTTTGTTGAATAATATATATATATATATATATTCCTTTCAAAAACATTACTCGATATATATCTGCCTGCTTGTCGGTCTGCATAAATCTATGTAAGTACAATCACATCCAATCTGTCTAGTTCACATGAAACCAGCCACCATCCCATCATCCCACAGGAGAAAAAATGAAAATGAAAAAAAAGGCTACTAATATTTCCAATAGACAACTTTTCCCTTCCCATTTTATCAAATCATTATTCTCTCAGTTAGCCAAAGCAAAGCCAGTCCAAAAAATATAATAAAATAAAATAAAATAAAAAATACCGTTTTTCAATCCTATCATTACATATTCATTTACCAAAAATAAAAACATCAGTTCCAATCATTGATTATCATGATGAGAGGGATAATAAAAACACACCCAAAGTTTAATCAACCCATCCCAACTCGCGGTAACTAATTTAGACTATTATGCCACATCACACGAAACAAGAAATGAAAGAACATGAAAAAAGAAATGTCCAATTAAATCAATCAATCATTCATCACCATCATGCTACAAATATTATTCTCAATCTTACCGTTTCATGAGGTAACCAAGCATGACTAATTACCACTTTCTCATGGCATCTCAACCGCTTTGAAATCCGACAACTCTTCCAATCCCAAAATACCATCCCACCCGACCCATCTCCCGAACTCAAAAACCGACCGTCAGGTGAGAACCCGACCTCACATGCATATCCTGCAATGGTATGTCCTGCAAATCGTTTCTTTCGATTCTGCTTGAATGAATCTGAAGAATAAATCAAGATTTGATTATCGAGAGATTGCATGGCCAGCCACTTTTCTATAGACCCAAACATCCATATTTAGCTTTCTCTCTCCACATGTAACAATCAATCAAATAGGCTATAAAAAAAAAAAAAAGATGCATCTAAGACGTACTGTTTGGATGGAGCCCAACTGCTGGCATACTGTGCATAGCAGGTTCAGCAATATACTTGATCACAACCGGAATATCATAATCCCAGGCTCGGATTGTCTTGTCATCCGAGGTGGTGACAAATCTTCTATTTTCGTCCACAAACGTTATAGTGTTACTGCGTACAAGGAAAGAAAGAAAGAAGCAAGATGATTGTGTATTATTAATACGTCATTGATCAAATCATTTGGAAAAAAAAAAAAAAAAAAAACTAACACTGGTCCGAGATGCTGATCATACTCTTGAGTTATCTCACTGGTTCGCATATCATACTAGTAACGTTCTCTGCATTAGCACTCCCATGACCGCTACAATATATTGGGTGAAGTAAAACCATCAACAAAACACAAACTTGAATAATTTTTTTGTCGGACATCCCAGCCAAAAAGATATGCTGCTTGTCCTGATCTGGATGAAAACGAATACAGTAAGGTATTTTTCCATTTGAGAAGGCTTGGATACATTGACCTGTAAAAATATGCTAATTAGAATGAATATACCATCCCAATTTGTCAGATATCACGCACCCGTTTCCGTGTTCCACAACTTCATCTGTCTATCATATCCAGCAGATAAAAATTTATGTCCATCATTCGCAAATGTTATATCTCGCACAGCATTGGAATGACCCATAAATGTTCTGAGGCATTTTCCATCGTGATAAACATCCCAAAGCTATCCAAAGGAGAATGAAAAACAAAAACATCAATTAACATCAAAGACCTTTACTTAATTTCAACATTTTAAGAGGCTTCTTCAGCACAAACAAAAATGCAAAAAAAATAAATAGTAACAAAATATTAAAAAATAAAATAAAACTCACCTTGACCCTTGTGTCCATACTGGCACTAAGTAACAAGTGACCACTTCCAGGGAACAATCTGATAGCAGAGACACCCTTCGTGTGACCAGCCCAGGTGTGAATGCAGCGCTTTGGAACGAAGCATTCATTGGGTGGCTCATCTGCCAATAAATCAACATCCAGGTCTGTAGGAATGTGCATGTATGTCCGACCTTGATAATCATGTGAAGCTTTAACATGTAGAATCGATTTCTCTGCCCCAAACGCCACTTCTCTTTTGGACGTTTGGCCTGATTTGTTTTTGGCTGCTGCAGCAGCAGCAGCAGCAGCGGTCCGAATGGGCGCCTCATACTCCTCTTCATCTGGCCCAACAGGTTCTATATGCTCGTGCTGCCAACCTGTCCAAGGACCCTTATATTCTCTCGACTCCTTTTTGTTGGATCCTGAGCCTTCAGCTCCATCATCATCGTCTTCATCTTCATCAAAGACTCCAAGTTCCCCTTTGGGAAGACGCTTGCGTTTAATAGCACGGCCAGCAGCTTTAGACGGCTTGATCTCAGCTATGGTTGCACCTCCATGTCGGTACGCTTCAGCAGCACTCCCAGAAAATCGTGAAGCAGGGTTGTTTGGATCAAGAATCGAAGGGTTACGGGCATACTTCAAAACGTGAAAGGTACGCTGCTGATGGTTGAAGTCCACGTCATTCATAAACTCTTCTTCGACATATCCTATCATGTAAAAATGATAAATTTAACAGTACATTAGAGCCTTTTTGAAATGAAAAAAACCATCCACCAAGGATGGAAGGCCATCTAAAACTGACCATTGAGAATGTTCATCTTTGCAATATTTCGGTCGGAGAAGGGATTGACGGGACCTAGCTGGGGTCTAGCCATATCTTCATGCCTTACATTAACATTCATTTGAGTGTCTGTTGGCCTCAAAATGATGGATCCTGAAGCAGAAAGGTCCTGTAGCTCATAAGAATACATGATAGGATCGAAATCAATAGAACTTCATAGAAAGTTGAATTTAAAAAAAAAAAAAAAAAAGCAAACGGTTGATGGAAGAACGTCTGGAACCGTAGTGGCATTGATGGATAAGCTGGATGAAGAAGGCAAAGAATGTTTGGGTCGCGAGGCAGAAGAACGGATGCCAAACACATTGTCGCCGAATTTGAGCTGAGCGTCGTTGTCATCATCATCATCATCATCATCATCATCATCACAGACAATGGCATGCCCATTATGAGAGAGTCTATTTTGAGTCGATGATGGAGGGCCGTTCTTGTCGTCGTCTGAACCGTAAGCAGCTCGGATGGCGTCCATTTGAGTGGAGGGAGCGAGTGAGCCGAATCCAGGATGAAGAGAAGGGCGGTATGCAATATGAGCAGACAGCAAGTATGCATATTCCACCACATTGCATGACTGCTCCCAAGATCACCTGGGCCCAGATGCTGAGCAAGCACTTCTGCAGACCCAAATGAGAATACTTTGTGTGGTGGGAGATGACTTTGCTGGTGAAGAAATGGCAAATGGCCAACAGGGGAAGATCACATGATCAGTCTGGATGCTATGCAATATCCCCTTGGGCTTTCCCAACATCTTTTTCTTCCTCTGTGTGGCTCCCCTCCATCCAACATGTCCTCCACCATCCACATCTCCCTCAACCCTGACTTGCATCTTGACTCTGTCAATCCTACCCAATCCCTCCCAAATCTTCCTGCTTTGGGTCCATCTCTTGCATCATCTCTCTCTTGTTTCTAATTCCCTCTGTGCTGACTGGGCTCTTCTTCTTTGCCATAGCCATCTTTCCTCACACTTATCCTCCATCCAGTACTGTGTTCACAAAGTACTCTCATCCCACCTTGCCTCCCATCTTGGCTGCTCATCAGCCTCACGCCCCTTCCATTTTTATTGAGTCTCACCAACTTGACACTTGTTCCCACTATGTGCTTGGCCATTTTGATCCCTCCTCCTCCTCGCTCGTTATCTGTCCCGCCACTGTCCACCAGTTCTCCTTCCTCGCCCCCCCTCCCTCACCCAGTCGTAGCACCTCTCCGCCCGCACGTCATCTCCGTCACACTCTGGGTGTAACCTTTGGCAGCAAAAAGTCTCAGCGTGCGCTGCGAGTGGCCGAGCGCAGTCGCATTAATCCGCAGTCGATGCTCGATGTCCAATCTCATCTTACGCAGTCCATCGCTGAGTCTGCAGCCTCGCTTGCGCTCTCCGAGAATCTCGCTTCTTCATCCGCATCCAATCCTCCCTCCACAGATACACTTCCCCCCTTCAACGCGGATGCCTTGCACCCCAAGGATGTCTACCTGATCGAGCATCTCGTTACCCCTGCAGAACTCGATGCCCTCCCCATCAACGCTCTCTTAAACGCCCCAAATCCTCAGGCCGCTTCTCATCTCCTCCCGTTTCGTCACTCCAGCTGGATCAACACCCGGATAAACTCTCTTTGGATGTCTTCTGAAGATCAAGAATCGCTTAATCCGCGCCAGGAACGTCAGTTGCGCATTCTCGTCTATATTAGCACTCTCATTACCTTTCGTCAATGTCGACCCGGACCAACTGGCCTGACATTTGAGAAAGTCAAGTCGCACATCAACATCGGCCACTCCAAGTCTGATTTTGTCGAATTCCCTGATCTCATTATTCGTGGCTTGCTTGATCGCTTTACAGAAGTTGCAAGAGGTAGCGCCAACAAACACACTATCACTAATGCCAAAAAAACCAAACTCCTTTGCTATCTCGCTACTCTCTGTCTCATACATGATGACTATGTTTGCGCCATCGGAAGTTTATCTGAAG
This sequence comes from Hemileia vastatrix, assembly GCA_030280995.1. Lineage (NCBI taxonomy): Eukaryota > Fungi > Basidiomycota > Pucciniomycetes > Pucciniales > Zaghouaniaceae > Hemileia > Hemileia vastatrix. The sequence goes on from JASXTE010000006.1 coordinate 29,493,783, forward strand.
ATCTTCAGCTTAATCGTAGGATGTAAGCCTTTAGATTTTGGCTCCTTATTTAACTATTATTGGAGTTTCTTCTTCTGTTCCTTCTCTCTTTTGTCTTTTGGGAGGAGAAAAATTGTTAACTAATAAATTTTGATTGGATAGTTTGTTTGGCATCTTTGAGACTCTAGGCTGCAAACTTCAGAAACCTAACGCTGCGGAGCAAGAACTACGAATCCCACAAGCACGACTAGAAGGCAAAAGTGATAATGACATTTCGAGGGAAAGAAATGCTTGTCTTACAGTTCCTTTGACGTTTCCTCCTCCTAAGTTCAAACAAAAAAAATCTCGGTAATGAATCAAACTCAAAAAATTTGGTTTATATATGTTCAAACGAATCAGTCTATTTATTCCCTCTAAAAAAGATGGAAAAAGATTTTTTAGTTACTTCATGCCCATATCTTGAATATAAAAAATGAAAAAAGATTACTTTTTTCACTCAAAAATTAATTGAACACTCCACGCGTTTTTCTTACAAACTTAACGCAAAAGAAAATATTAGTAAACACACAACAACAAAAAAAAAAAAGAGGATGAAATAAAATGAACTTTGAATCAATAAGAGAGGAGTTTATATATGTGAAAGTAGTCTCTTTTTTTCTCTCTCCTACTAAGAGTCAAAAGTCAAAAAAAAGAAAAATTAGAGAAAACAATTGATTTGTGAATGATTATAGCTTAATTAATTTAAACATACGGGGAGCGGAGGGGGAAATACCTGGTGATGAAAAATAAGGATTGGAAGTTGAAAGACTTTACAAATATAAGCTTCTTGTCAACCCCATATTGCAGTGATTTTTTAAAAGCTTCTTTATGTTAACTGAATTTTCTTCACATGAAAGTTTTTGTAACATTCACCACGGAATATGGGGGGGGAAGGACTTGCTAGCAAGTCCGTGACCTTGAACCCACCAAATTCATAGTTATCTGAGCACACAATGAGGAAGTGGTGAAACCATTATGAAAGGAGAATGGATTTTACTTGAAACACACATTGAGGTAAAAAAAAAAAAATTGAGCATTTATTGAAAGTATAGGTGATCAAAAGTGCAAAAAAAAATTTGAGGCTTGACTTACTGGAATTTTTTAAAGGAATATTACTTACTATAAGTGAATCTCAATACCAAGCCAGGGTCTCAGATGCCTAAGATTTTAAAACATTATGTTATTTTTTTTTTTCATCCTTTAAAAATATTTAACTTCTCATATATGTTTAATTTCAATATTTTCTTTTCACGTTTGATAAGATTTTTTTTTTTTTTTTTTTTTTTTTTACCTATAAACATGTAGAGTAAAATAATCCAATATGATAAGAAATGATTCATGAGAAAAAAAAAAAAAAAATTGATTATTGAATTTATAGTGTTCATAAAATGATTATGCTCAAAATTTCCAAAAGTAACTTTATTTTCTCATTGTATCAATTGGAATCATGGAATATTATCAAGATTTGAAATAGTTGGAAAGGTACACAGCACTCTTAAAACTGAATCCAGAATAAATTGAGTTGATATTATAGTTTACAAAATTGATATATATATATACCATATTATTAAAAGTAATAACAATATATGTGTACAATTTTACTTAAATATAGCTTACCATTATCAGCATTATATAAACCAAATAAAGGTTTAATTTTCATGAGAATAAACCATATGGCTAACAAGCATTGCACCAAATTTATATGGTTTTTTGGGTGGTTTCTTTCCATTACAATTTGTTATGGTGCTACCATACTATGTACTTAGCTAGTCTCACATCAGTATATAGTGTAGCCTCTGTGTACACTGGAGATCTTTCCTTGGTTCTGCAAGGCATCATTCTCTACAGGTTATGGGCCATCTTGCTCATGGAGAACCCTTTGTAGAACCCCATTCATCACAACAATATTGTAATTTCCCCCTCCTTATGTGGTGTATGGGTGCTATCTTCTCAATTCTATTCTCAAAAAAGTGTATGGGTCCTGTTCTTGACTCAGCCAAAAAATGATAATTTTCCTTTCTAAATTTGGTGTATGGGTGCTATCTTACCATCCTTCCTAAGAATGACATCCACCCCACTATGGTGTATGAGGCATCTTCCCTCATTGTGATTTGTGACAATAAAAGCCAAATTTTATGCCATAACTTATTCTCCACACCCACCTTGTTAACTGCCCCTATTCTCAAAATCTTTTTACTTTGTTACATGCTTACCTCAACAGGCAGCATTCTTTAAAGCCTTATTATCTCATTTCTTTAAAATTCCAAATCAATTAGAAGCAAGTCTGGAAATCTACCATTTGGCACATTGCTCACAATTCCCTTCTTGCTTAATCTTCACATTTTTGTGGTGAATATCTTAAATCTCTGTTCACTCTCACCTCTCCTACTCCACATCAAGTTTTTTTATTTTCCTTCAATTATTACTCCAATACTTGATGATTTGTTGATGTCTTGATGGGGGAGATGTATAAATTTTTCCTACAAATATTCTTTACTGTCATCAAATACTTTTAAACTATGAGCTAGATTAATGTAGATTTTTAGTCCATTATCTTCTATCATTTTTAACACACTCTTCTTAAAATTAGTTTACTATTCCCTTTTATTGTCACTTGTTACAATCTTGTGTTATTATTTTAGGGTGATTTTTGTCTAGCAAAGTGGGGGAGATGTTATGGTGTTATCATACTATGTACTTAGCTAGTCTCACATCAGTATATATTCTAGCCTCTGTTTACAACAGAGATCTATCCTTGGTTCTGCGATTCATCATTCTCTACACAATTTCCAAGAGTTATATTATATTATATATATATATATTGTTTTTGAATATTTTTTCAAAAATCTCTCTCCCACTATGTCCCTCTCCTCAATTTTGTATCATATTCTTCCCCCCTCTGACCTTTTTCCTGTCTTTTAAATCTTACTTTACTATCCATAGTCCTCTCTTCTTCCAATCACTTTGACTCCCTTTTTTTTTTTTACCCCTCTTTATCACACTTCACCCAAAATCACTCAGTTTTCTCACCTTCCATCCACTTTTACTCCCCTCTTTACTCTTCTCTTCCCCACTTCACCTCATCTCACCCCTTTTTCTTTCCTCCCCATCCCATTTTACTCCATGTGAAGTATTGGGTGGCGAGTGGAAATAGTGGGGTTGAAGCTAAAGGGTTTCAATTTTCTGAAAATTAGGTGGTATAGGGGGAAAGGCAAATTAGAAGGGTAGGTTATAGGTTGAAAGGGGTGGGATGAGGTAGGGATGGGCAGGAAAGGGGTGAGAAGGGATGAAGAAGTAAGAGAAATCAGTAGGGTAGGTTAAAAAATGAAATGTGACAATAGAGGAGGGGTGAGGAGGGCTAAAACTTGGGTTGGGAAGGTTGGAGAGTTCAGCAAACATGTCACAGTGACAAACAAAATAGGGGGTCTCAAACATTACCAAATACACCACAAAAAACACACCACAAACAAGGTACCAGGGCAAAACCATCAAAAAATGAAATACATCTGTCCTGGACAGGCATATTTCAACAGTATATTTGTCCCCAAAACATGTCTTCATTTGGGTCAAACAAGTCATCAACACACTTCCCTTCATCATCATGATCGGTCAGCACTAGGTACAAAGATGCCAACACTAGGTAAAAAAGTGCCAACACTTAGATTTTTTTCACCTAATCCTTAAGGGCTTATTCATATGAGCAAGGTATATGACTTACCAGAACTTAATCAATCCCATAATCATACACTTACTCTTAATCTTTACCACTTTTCACTAACATACCATGCCACTTTCAGTCTGCCATCAGCTTGAGATCACTGCTGCAGCTGTAGCTCTTGATCTAATGATTAATTCTGATACTGATTATAATTCAGAGCTTGACTTGGCTTTAATGTGCGACATGATGGAGAAAAGCTACTTATTTCTTACAACACCTTTCATACAACACCAACCTCAATATCACCTTGATGGTTTTGCCAACATTCCTGAAGCTAGCTTCCAACAGATGTTTTGTACAACTTTTCCTGTATTTATTAGTTTACTTGAATTGATTCAAGATCATTCCTTTTTTCAAAAATAATTCTCATTGTCCTCAAAGAGATCCAGATATTCAAATATCTGTGGCACTTTTCTGTTTTGGCCCAAATGGTAATGGTGCAGCATTAACCTGTCATGAAAAACCTCTTCTAGCTTAGTCAAGGAACAGTTCACCTTTATACAAAGCAAGTCATAACTGAAATTCTTTCTCTTGAAGCTCAACTTCTTAAGTGGCCTAATAAATAAGAAAGATTAGAAAACTCTCAGGTGATGCAAAAAGAAGGTTTTCCTGGCTGCATTTATTTTGTTGATGGTACCATTATACCTTTGAGTCAAAAACCTACCAGAGATGGAAATAACTATTTTAATCACAAAAAAAAGGTGATATTTTTTCTTTTACAGTTTCAAACAAACCTCATATTAATCTTTTCCTTTTTTTTAGGTACTCAATAGCTCTCCAATTGGTTTTTAATATTAACAAGAAATTCATTTCTTTTCATGCTGGATTCCCTGGTGCTCTCCACAATTCCTCTTTATTTCAGCAAATAAATATTTATTAACATTCTCAATATTTCTTTGATGAAAATCAATATCTTCTAGAAGACTCTGCTTGTTCAAATGGTGTTTATGTCATCCCTGCTTTTTGTGGGACTGGTGATGAAGAAAGCGAGAAATCAAGATTCAATACTCATCTAGTGAAATCTTGTGTTAGGATTGAGCATGCAATAGGGATACTGAAAGGCTGATTTTCTTCTCTACAAGAAGTAATGACTCCAATCTGTAAAAAAAAAGAAATGAAGTTTTCTGTAGACTGGATTACTGCTTATCTTATATCACACAATCTTCTTTCAAGCTTAAAAGATGGATTGAATGAGCTTTATGAAGATGAGATTCCTGATCCACCTCCACCAATAGAATCTAGAAGTACTTCATCATCTCAAACCAGTTCAATGCATGCTAAAATACTACCAATAACCCTTTCTCATTTTGAGGGCCTCTCATAACTGATTTACAATTTTATTTTTTGTGTAATAATTTTTGCCAATGATATTCCCCAGTTTCTTAGTTTCATTTGTTTTGGTTCAGCTCCCAGACTTGAAATGGCATAACATTTATAAGATTCTGTCTCACTAAGATATTTCATCTTCTCTTCATCTCTAACTTCTATCATTCATTGTTGGTTCTGATACTTCTCACCTCACAGCACTCAAAGTAAGTCACTTTATACTTTTTTTTAAATTTAATTGCTAATTGAAATGTCTTTTTTTCTTGTCTCTTTTTTTGTTTCTTTTTTTTATCATCTTTTTTGTTTTGATTGCTGATTTATCTGTTCTTATTTCCCTTTCCCCCCTTTTAATTCCTTTTTTTTTCTTGTTCTCTATCATTTTTATTCTTGATTTATTGACTTTTTGGTGTTTTTTGGTCAATTTTAGGCATTTTCACCTTTTTTTTGGCCTTTTTCTTTGCTAAATTGCTTTGAAATCATTTGGAAACCATTTGGAAACATTTTCTTAGCAATTTCCACTTACTTTGAGGTGTTTTTGGCCTGTTCTTGGTATATTATTTTGTTAAAACCTTCCCAGAAGCATTTTCCAAGCATTTCTCAGTAAATTCTAGGTGTTTTGGGGCTATTTTAGGTCTATTTTTTCACCAAACCAATTCAGAAATGGTCAGAAACCATTGGAAACCATTTGGAAACATTTTTGAAAGCACCTTGAAGTATTTTTAAGTCATTTTGGAACATTTTTGGATGATTTTTGGAACTTTTGTTTTGGCACTTTTTGACACTTTTCTGGCAATTTTTAGAGAGGTGTTAGGGGACTTTCAGGACACTTTTTTTTTTTTTGGAAACTTTTGGAACACTTTTTAGGTACTTTTGGGACTCTTTTTTTGGAACATTTTTGGGCTCTTTTGTTGAACTTTTGGGACTCTTTTTGGAAATTTTTGGGACAATTGCTTTCAGGTAGTTTTGAGGAGAGCTTTTTAGGTAAGTTTCATTCAATTTTGTTTCTTTTTTTTCTTTTAGATTGATATTTTTCTTTTTTTTTTTATGAAAAAATGACTGAGAATCTAGACTCAACTAAAAATAAAGAAAAGTCTTCTTCTAACTCATCCCTTTCTTCACTTACCTCAATATCTTCATCTTCTCTTTCTTCTCTTTCTTCAATATTGTCAGCCAGGCTATTCCAGGAGTCCAGTAAATGATATATAACTTATAAAACCTGAAAGAGTGGGTAAGAATTGTATTTAATGAATATAACTTAATATTTTATTGCATAATAAAATTATATAAGTATTTTATTATATACAAGTGTTACATTAAATTTATTGGTTATATAAATTTTTATATACAGTTAAATTGAACATAATATAATATATTCTACAAATAAGGGCGCATTTTTATGTATTTAATAATTATAAATTTATATTTAATTAATTGAAAAACATATATTATAATTATAAGTGTAAAATTGACTTATAATATATTTAAATTAATTATTTAAATTTATATATTAAATAACACCTTTCATATAATACTAAACAATAATTAATGACGCTTCTTTTGACCCTTAATTGTGTTAGGAAAAACCAATTAATTAATTTATACTAAATTGAGATTAATTACATGTTTTGTTGCGTCAAAGTATTTTTTGTTTCACTTAAAATATCCTTTAATCAGACTGTACCATCTGTTTGGAATTATTTTTCTCATAGTTCCTATGTTCCAATCTTGTTTAGTTATTCACTATTTTCACTTACTGATTTGGGAATTAATGGCGGGAAAATTGGATTCTTAATTGGGGTTTTAATTATTTGTTTCATATTTTTCTCTACATTGTTATGTTTCATTTACTCTTTAATATTTTTTTGTTTTATTCTATTCTAATCATTGTATTTAAAAATATAGTGGCGCTTCAGAGGACCCATTGCCTATAAAAGGGCCTTGGATAATCCCCTGTAGCCTCATCACTTATTATACACTCAACAAATTAAATACTATTTTACTACGTTTATATCTTTTTTATTAGTAATACAATTCTAATTAAAAGTCTATATAACAAATTAAAGGTTTCTTTAAGTCTGATAGTAATTAAAAGTGTTTGCCGCGCAGAACCCTTACATTGAATAATATTATTATTAATAAATTCTAAGTTTTTGTCACTTCTCAAAGTTGCTCACCGTTGTTTCCCTCTCAAATAAATTAAATATATATTATTGTAATTTATTTCTTTATTTTCCCTTGTCCTCCTCCTTCTCTCCTCCTTTTCTCCTATTTTTCTTACCTTCTTCTAGACGACTGACCGACAACTGGGGACCTTTCCAAACGACGATGACGATCGAGCCTGGCGATGAACGACAAAACGCACGGACCACCTAGCAAAAACAAAACTTTTGCCGCGACTGTGTTTCGAACTTGGGTTCGATATCTTAGGTTTATATTATATTAATTTTTATATTATTTTGAAGTGATTTTTCGATCACTATAGTAAGTTCACCTTTGCACCTCTCACTCATATTACTATATTTTTATTGCAATAACAGTGATTGTGGCTTAATTGCTGATTCACTGAGTGTAAGTGTTCAATTATTAAATATTTTTTTTTTCCTAGTTGACCATTATAGAGTGTTAAATCCTCTTAGTCCTAGAAGAATTGACATTTTTATTAATATAAATTGACTTATTAATTTAATTTTTTATTATTATTAATTATTGTTAATTTTGGTTGACTTAAAAGTACTTTGTGCTTAGTCTCATATATATTGCCATATTTAATATTGGTAATTAATTGGTTGAATTAACTTGATTGTTATTCCCAATTTAACCTTGCAATCCATTTTTTTAAAAAATAAATTAATTTTTTATAATTATTACTTTATATTGAAAATTTTTTTTCTATAATTTAATTAATAAATTTTTTTTTTATTATTTGGAGCAATTATTGACTAACTTTTATTATTTTTTTTTAAAATAATAAGTAAATTAAAATCTTCCCACTAGTATGTCCAACAATTTGGCAGAAAAAATGGATAACATGCAAGTAGATGAAATAGAAATTGACTATGATGCTGACACTGTAAGTTCTTCTAAAGTTGGTCATAAAAAATCTTATACTAACACAAAGAATTCACATACTGCAGGATGTGGAAATGACAGGAAATGCAAACAAACCAAACCCCCTTCCCCCAGTACCACAGAAGGAAGTAAAGCCTCTAGTGCCTCAAGAAGGTCTTCCAAAAGGCTTCAAAATAAAAAAGCTTCCTCTGCCACAACAAATCAGCAACCTATCCAGTCATATAAAAGAGTTGAAGACAGAAAATATGACGTACAAAGCAAAGGTAGACACATTGTGGGATCAGGTCCAAAAACTCAGGAACCAGATTCAGGCCCAGGCCCCTCCTCAATTGCCTCCCAATCAGCCTCAGTTTTAGGCTCAAACTTCACAGCCACCCAGCTCAACCATCCAAAATCCAAATACTATGGAAGTAGAGCAATGGAAATGGGATTATCTAATGAGTCACTACCAACAGAATGTGCAACACCCTCCTCATCATCAGCCTGGCCCATCCAGAACACCCAATTTCCATCCACCTCCTCATCCCTACCTGCAAGGCAGGAGAAAGAAGGCCCAAGCACAATCCCAAACCCAGTCCCAGGGGAAGTTTCCTCCTCTTCCATGGTAAGTAATTTGGTTGATAGTCACTTGGGTATGTTTTCTAATAAAACTTCTTCTGCAGGTAATATTATTGAACATGGTGAAAGAACAGTTAAACCTGTTAAAAGACAGCTTCCTGTAACTAGTAGCCCTATTGATGTAATTAGCAAATTGTCATTTGATGAACCTTTACATTTAACTTCTACTTCTTTAATTAATCCTTCTCTTGCAATTAAAAATGATTCTGTTCCCCCTGAAATCTATACCTTAATTGAAAAAACTTCTGAGGAAATATTGAAAGATACCCTTGATTTTAATATTGTGAAAGACAAACATGTGAGAGATGTGTTAATCCATGAAAATGATAGATTAAATAATTTACACTTGCAATGTAAAGTGAGTTCTTCTGTACAAGATACAGCTTATTTAAAAATCAAAGAAACCTTGAATATTGTTCTTAGTCAACAAAAACAAATAAGAAGTGACCATAGAGCTATCTCAGATAGAAATATCAGTCTACATAAGACCTTGAGTGAATTGAAACCCCTTATTGAGGAAAATTATTCATTCAAGAATGAAATAAAATCTCTGCAAAATGAGTTTAAGAAGCTAAAAAATGATTTCCATGCACTAAGTACCAAACACTCAGTTTCTGAGGACAGAAATGTTCTATCTCTTGCAAATGTAAATGACCAGATGTCTGAAATTCCAAGAATAAGAAACTATGTGTCTGACCTGCAGGAAAAGTTCTCAACCTTAACCATCAATAATGAATTAAATGAGATTTCTGTAAATAAGCTGCATAAAAATAAAGGGAAAAAACCTGAGCAAAGTTCATCCTTTCTTCCTCATATTTCAACCATTAAACAAACTGACAATGAGTCTGTAAAATCTTTTGCTACTAGCAAAAAATCTTGTGATGGTCATGCACCAGCTGTTTCTGTAAATAATGAAATTTCTGAACACCTGGCTAAACTTCAGGAATTATTAATAATAAATAATTCAAACCAAAAAGTGGACCATCCCAGTAGTCAGAAAAATTGGCCTAAGTTAGACCAATATCCTACCTTTGATGGTGATTCTTCCTCTGATTGGCAACACTTTATCCAAAGAATTGATAATTTAAAGAGATCTTATAAACTACCTGATGAGGAAATTGTTTCTAAGCTAATTTCTTTATTTTCCAATGTAGCCTTGATGTGGTATGAATCTGTCCTTTTAGATAACAATCATTATACATGGAATGATTGGAAATCCTTGATTGAGAATCAGTTTGGTGGTTCAAAATTCAGGTTAGCTCAGCAGAGACTGTATGAAAATACTAGATATGTATCCTCCTCTGTTGAAAAGCCCATTGTTTTTCTGATGAAAATAACTAAAATCCTTAGAGCAATTGATCCTAAGATGGATTATGATATTTGGAGAGATAAAATCTTGTATAAATTACCAAATTCTCTTAGGGATTTGATTGTTGCTAGAACTGAGCATGTAAGGGAAAATTCTTCTTTCATTAATATCTGTAATGAAGTACTGCTCAACCATAGATATGAACCAAATAATTACCTTAGTAAATCTTATAATGATCAGAATAAACCTTCTATAAAGCTCCCAGAAAAATCTGGTAAACCCTCTGCCCCTTTTGAACCTAAAAAATATGCAACAAATACTTGTTATAAATGTAACAAACCGTGGCAGAAGGGTCATGTTTGTGACAAGAAAATTCATCTTGTTGAACAAAATGAAGACACTGATGAAGTTGAACTTGATGTCAATAATTCTTCCAGTGACTGTGAAAGTAATATCTCCTATGACAATGAATCTGTTAAAGATGTTTTAATGTTGGAACATGATGTCCATTATTTAAATAATATATCTGAAGATTGTGTATTAAATTTATCTTCAGTAGAAAATGCTGAGATAATTAAAGATATTACTAACAATTCTATTCCTATATCCCCTTTAAAGGCACCTGTTATCATTAATGGTAAAAATGTTGATGTAGTTCTTGATTCTGGTGCTGGAGGAAGTGTAGTATCTGAAAAAGCTTTGGCTTCAGTGGATAAGGAATATTTGAGTAACTTATTACCTATAACTTCTGAAAAATGGAGAGGGTATGGTTCTACCTTATTTCCTATTGGCAAATACAAAACCTCTGTATTCTTCAAATATAATGGTGGTTTTGTCATAGCTATTTGTGAGTTTGTTGTCATGAAAAATGATAATTTGAGCAATTGGTTTATTATGGGAAATGATATTTTAACCATGTTTGGTGTGAAACTGGACCCAGCAAATAATTGCTTTACCTTAGGAAGGAATGGGAAAAGAAAATTCAAAATTTCTTCTCCTAGAACTTCTGGGCATTTGTTGAAATCTTGTAACTCACTGATCCAATGTAAAGGTAGAACAACAACTGAAATGGATGATTTATTACATGAAACAAATACCACTTCTTTTGGTGATCAGTTGACTAGTGAACAAAAGGATTCTATTGTTGCCTCTATTACCTCTTTCCCTATGGCTTTTGCTCATGGTTCTAATGTATTGGGAATTGTTCAGGAAGAGATGAAAATTACCTTATCCTGTAATTTGAGTGATATTCCTCTTTCCCTTAAGAAAAAACCATATCCTGCTTCTCCATCAAAAAGAAAAGATATTGAAGATAATATTGAAACATTATTGAAAATGAATATCATTGAGAAAGTGGATGTCACCCCCAAATATTGTGTCATCTCCCCAGTCTTGATTTCTTATGAAAAAGATAAAGCTAGATTATGTGGAGATTACAGAGCTTTAAATACTTATACTGTTGATGATATTTATCCTTTACCCAGAATTAATTCAATACATGCTACATTGCAAGGTGCAAAATTTATTAGTTGTCTGGATGGTAATAAAGGTTATCATCAAGTTCCAGTTGAGAAAAATTCTCAAAATTTTTTGCTTATTGCTACTCATATGGGAATATATAAGTATGTTAGGATGCCATTTGGCCCTAAAAATGCTCCTTCAGTTTTCCAGAAAGTCATGGATAACACTTTCCATCAAGAAATTATTGAAGGTTGGCTCATGGTTTATATTGATGATATTATTGTTTTTTCTAAAACTTTTGATGAACATATGATTCACTTGAATAGAGTTTTCCAAAAAATGGATGAAATCAATATGACCTTATCTTTAAAAAAGTGTAAATTTGGTTTTCAATCTTTGAAAGTCCTTGGCCATGTTGTGTCAGGCTTACAAATTTGTGTAGACCATAATAAAGTTGCTGCCATTCAAAATGTGAAAGCACCAACTTCTGTAAGAGAAATCCAAAGTTTTTTGGGTATGTGTGGCTATTATAGACAATATATTAAAAATTATCAGGTCATAGCCTTGCCTCTTACAAAACTGACCAGAAAAGATGTTGCTTTTCTCTGGAATAATGACTGTCAAAAAGCTTTTGATACATTAAAAAGTTGCTTAATGACAGCCCCTATATTGGCTCTTCCAGATTTTAACAAGCCATTTGTCCTTTATACAGATGCTAGCTTTATTGGTCTGGGTGCTGCCCTTCACCAAAAGCAAATTATTAATGATAAATCCTCAGAGGTTGTAATTTGTTATATTTCAAGAACCTTAAGAAATAGTGAATTGAAATATGGTGCTACTCAATTGGAGTGCTTAGCAGTTGTTTGGGCTCTTGAGAAACTTCATTACTATTTGGATGACCAAAAATTTGAGTTGGTAACTGACTGTAGTGCTGTGAAGTCTCTCTTAAACCTCAAGACACCTAACAGACATATGTTCAGGTGGCAACTTGCTGTTCAAGAATACAGAGGAAGGATGACAATTATCCATAGAGCTGGAAATGTTCACTCTAATGTTGATATGCTCTCCAGATTGCCTCTGCCAAATAATGACTCCAATCCTGCTTATGTACCTGAAGATGATACTGTTCATATCCATGGTATATTTATAGTTGATATGGAAGAGGAGTTATTACAGTTAATACTGGATTCATATGATAAAGATTCTGATTTAAATAAATTGGTTACTATTTTAAATGATCCTAAGAATGCTTCAATTCAAGCATTAATAAAAACTCTTCCTGCAAAGTACCAAAATGCTTTAAATAAAGGAAAGTTCTCTATTGAAGATGGTTATATATATTATAGAAGGAAGCTTACCAATGTAATTGTTATTCCTCCTTCAATGAAAGAAACTATCCTCAAACTTTGTCATGATGACATATTAGCTGGTCATTTTGATCTTGAAAAAACATTGATTAGAATCAAAAACACTGCATGGTGGGCTAATATGTCTGAAGACACAAAATTATATGTTGAATCTTGTGATTCCTGCCAAAAATCTAAAAGGTTAACAGGTAAGAGAGCAGGGTTATTACAACATATTGAAGCACCTAGTGCTCCCTTGCAAATCATTAATATGGATTTTGTCACTGGTCTTCCTGTTGCAGGTAAAGACAGATTTAACTCTTGTTGGTTGATAGTTGATAGATTCACAAAAATGTGCAAATTTATTCCAGCCCACAAAGATGTATCCACCAAAGAATTAGCCTTCTTATGGTGGTCTTACATGTTTAATATTATTGGTTTTCCAAAAGCCATTATCTCTGATAGGGATCCAAAATTCACTTCTGAGGTTTGGACCTCTTTGATGGATATTTGTGGCTGTGAGTTGAAATTGTCTACAGCTCATCATCCTCAGACTGATGGTCTAGCTGAAAGAATGATTCAAACTCTGGAAGATATGATTAGAAGGTATTGTGCCTTTGGTTTAGAATATAAAGACAATGACAGATTTACTCATGATTGGGTCACCCTTTTGCCTGGTCTTGAATTTGCATATAACAGCACTGTTCATTCTGTCACTGAGAAAAAGCCTTTTGAGCTTTGGTTGGGTTATGTCCCAAATACTCCTGCTCAGATTCTCAATAATAAATTACCTAAGCTGGAACTACACCCTGGTGTAAAATCTTTTATGCAAATGCAACAGCTATGCAGAAAACATGCTCATAATTGTATTGATAAAGCATTTGAATATGAAAAGAAAAGATGGGATAAATTCCATAAAGAATACACATTTAACAAGGGTGATGAAGTGTTGATCTCTACTGTCCATTTCAATTTACAAGGTAACCACAAATTAAAAGATCCTTTTGTAGGACCATTTGTTGTTAAAAGAATGGTTGGTGATAATGCAGTAGAAGTTGTATTGTATTCTCCATATGATAGGAAACATCCTGTCTTTCCCATTTCTTTGCTTAAGCCTTATACTTCCAACAGTGACTTATTTCCAAAAAGAAGATGAAGACCTAAGAAGAACCCTCAGGAAGTCACAGAAACAGCAGAAATTGATAAAATTCTCAATGATAGAATTATCACTTCTGAGAGAGGTACTGAATATTTATTGAGATATAAGAACAAATCATCTGAACATGATGCATGGATACCTGGCAAGGAAATTTCAAATCTGCCTACTCTGTTGAAAAAATACAAAAAGAAAAAATCTTAGCATTTTTTTTATTGTTTTTTTTTAGAGTGAGGGAGTGTCAGCCAGGATATTCCAGGAGTCCAGTAAATGATATGTAACTTATAAAACCTGAAAGAGTGGGTAAGAATTGTATTTAATGAATATAACTTAATATTTTATTGCATAATAAAATTATATAAGTATTTTATTATATACAAGTGTTACATTAAATTTATTGGTTATATAAATTTTTATATACAGTTAAATTGAACATAATATAATATATTCTACAAATAAGGGCGCATTTTTATGTATTTAATAATTATAAATTTATATTTAATTAATTGAAAAACATATATTATAATTATAAGTGTAAAATTGACTTATAATATATTTAAATTAATTATTTAAATTTATATATTAAATAACACCTTTCATATAATACTAAACAATAATTAATGACGCTTCTTTTGACCCTTAATTGTGTTAGGAAAAACCAATTAATTAATTTATACTAAATTGAGATTAATTACATGTTTTGTTGCGTCAAAGTATTTTTTGTTTCACTTAAAATATCCTTTAATCAGACTGTACCATCTGTTTGGAATTATTTTTCCCATAGTTCCTATGTTCCAATATTGTTTAGTTATTCACTATTTTCACTTACTGATTTGGGAATTAATGGCGGGAAAATTGGATTCTTAATTGGGGTTTTAATTATTTGTTTCATATTTTTCTCTACATTGTTATGTTTCATTTACTCATTGATATTTTTTTGTTTTATTCTATTCTAATCATTGTATTTACAAATATAGTGGCGCTTCAGAGGACCCATTGCCTATAAAAGGGCCTTGGATAATCCCCTGTAGCCTCATCACTTATTATACACTCAACAAATTAAATACTATTTTACTACGTTTATATCTTTTTTATTAGTAATACAATTCTAATTAAAAGTCTATATAACAAATTAAATGTTGCTTTAAGTCTGATAGTAATTAAAAGTGTTTGCCGCGCAGAACCCTTACATTGAATAATATTATTATTAATAAATTCTAAGTTTTTGTCACTTCTCAAAGTTGCTCACCGTTGTTTCCCTCTCAAATAAATTAAATATATATTATTGTAATTTATTTCTTTATTTTCCCTTGTCCTCCTCCTTCTCTCCTCCTTCTCTCCTATTTTTCTTACCTTCTTCTAGACGACTGACCGACAAATATCCTCTCTTTTAAAACCTGGTCAAAGTAGAAACTACATAAGAGAAAAAAAATTTTGTTCCAAATTTATTGGAAGTTCAACTGGATTCATTTACTTCAAAACTAGATTCTTCCAAAAAAAAAAGTTATCTGAAAAAACTACCTGAAAATTTTTTTTTTATCCTGAGACTATAACCAATAAAAAAAAAATTAAAGTCAAATAACAATGAAGAAGATAAGACTGGAAATAAAAAAATAAATAAAAAATTGCTGTTGTTTCTAATTCTTTCAAACTTCAATTTATTTTTTATATTCAATCATTTGAGGAAAATACAAATGAAATGTTTCAAAATTTATCAGATCTTATATTGACTTTGTATCAAATGGCTTTAGCACATCAACCTTTATCAAAAAAAAATATTCTGGGAGGTTTCATGTATGGTATTGGTTGGATACCAGGATATGACAATGGTTTCTCACTTGGTAAGCTTATTTATAGATGAATGAATATAAAAAAATCTTTTTATTCTTTCTACAGGTATTTATTCTTTACTCAGAGATCTTACTGACAAAGAAATGAAAAAAGATTTTAAAAAATGGGACTCCTTGTCTATATACAACCATTTTTTAGCTCATTGATTAAAGAATCTATTTCAACATGCTTTTAAATCTAATCATGAATTGGAAAAATGGTTTAAAATCCCTAATTGAACAGATGCAGAATGGCTAAAAATTGTTGATGATGATCTTTTTGCTTCTAATGTCATGATAACCTTTGGTTGTTTTTATAAAAAAATTCATTTGGATAAAAACCATCTCAACTCACTCACATTTAAAATATTCTCATACATTAGTCCAAAAACTGATCTTCCTATCCTTTCACCCTCCTCATCTACAAAAGGCCATGGTCTATACTTTACAGTCCATTGATGATGCATTATTGACTTTGGAACAGGAAATGGAATAATTGAAGCAATTAGGTATTAAAATCTTCATCATCACCAGACAACTAAAGCACCACCTGGCTTAGAATCCTGTGAAGAATTCACACACTTTGGATGTTCTTTTCAAATAAATAGGGAGCTGGTCAATAGGATTGATAAGGTAAGAGAAAAAGGTGAGGTGAGACAAAAAACATTAGGTAGAAAAAAAAGGATGGGGTGTAATATAGGTTTTCAACTTTTACTTTTATTTCACAAATTAACATTT
This sequence comes from Hemileia vastatrix, assembly GCA_030280995.1. Classification (NCBI taxonomy): domain Eukaryota; kingdom Fungi; phylum Basidiomycota; class Pucciniomycetes; order Pucciniales; family Zaghouaniaceae; genus Hemileia; species Hemileia vastatrix. The sequence goes on from JASXTE010000006.1 coordinate 29,510,371, forward strand.
TACAAGTCATGTATGAAACTCTACTTACCAAAATTAATGAGCCATCAGGCTGTGTGTCATATAACGGTAATCATGAGGAAATTGGTTTTTCTCATGAGGTTCATGCATACATTTGTGTTTGATTTCATTTACTTTGGTTGCAGACAATTTCCACTCACATTTTTACTTGAATTGTCATTAATTTAGGTTTGTTAATTATCTTATAAGACTTGTTTACATGTTAATTTATGTAATCAACATAAATTTTGGCAATCTATTCCCCTACTTCAATAAAACATAGGGGAGGGTATTGCCATTTTTTTTTGTCATAAATTTTTTTCTGCCTTAGAAAAAAAAAATGGTGATCCCCACCCCCTGTTATGGTAAATAAAAGGGAAGGGTATCTCCAAAAAAATTTTTTTGGACATAAATTTTTTCTGACTTATAAATAATTTGGTGGTCTTGACCCCATAATATAGTAAATTACAGGTTAATTTTTTGCCAAAATAAAATTGCATATTTTATTTCCATAAATATTCTTGGTCTTCTTAGATCCACTTTCTCTAACAACCAAAGAATATTTCAAGTTTTGTTTTCTCCAGAATATATTAAATGAGTACCTCATCTAGTATTGAAGACTATTCTAACAAGGGTTATAAGCCCACATATCAATACTCTAAATTATGCACAAGACACAAAAAATCTAATAACTATTGTGTTAAAAATACAGTAGTTCAAGAAAGAGTCAAAACATGTCAAAGCTGCCATTGGCATCATCTTAAATGTGGTGTTATTAAACTTAATCCTGAACCAAAATCTCAATTCACAAACTTGAAATTACGGACTCACCAGGATAAAAAAGAGATTTTGTAAAAGTATTTCATTATATTTCATCATTGGAATAAATAAATAAGACAAAGATTACTTAAAATGAAATATATTAGGACCCTGAAGATAATTGAAAAAAAAATCTCAAACCATAAAATATATTATTTCTGATAAAGAGGAAGATTCATACAAAAATTATTCCTCAAGTGAGAAATCTGGTGAGTTTGGAGAAATACTTTACAAATATAAAAATGAGACTCAATAAAAAAAATTTTTTTTAGCTAGAAAGCCATCATGGAAATTTCATTCTTCAAGTAGTAGATTGCATAAAAGAGTTAAAGAAAAGAATCTGTGGATGATGATAGAATTTGGGAAAAAAAATAAAAGAAAGTGATAAATCCAACACAAAAGAAAAATTCCTGAACATAATTGATGAAAAAATAGAAAGTATGATCGAAAGAGCAGGATCTAGATTATTAGATATAAGTAGTTTAGTTAGACAAAAAATTCTTGAAGTGTTTGAAAATCTAAGGATGGAGATACATGAATTGTTGGAAGAATTTCATGTTGATATTAAAGAAGAAATTCAGAAAGAAATGTATTAATATTTACTTAATTTTAACTAATTAAAGAAAGAAACTCTTTGATATCAGCATTCAACTTATTTGCATTAACACAGGCAAGTAAAAAAGCTTGATTTCTTAATTTTTCAGCATTGAGTTGCTTCATTTTTAATTCATTGGCTTGTAACTGAATTTTGGTGTTTTCCAATTGAAATTGATTATTTTTGAATTTTTCATCATCCTCTCTTTGAATCCTAACCTTCTCCCTCTCCAAATATAAATGATCTTTCTCAATTTCTAGAAATTTTTCTTCCTTTGATTGTGAATGAAATCACTTCCTTTCTTCAAAAAGTAGTTGATGCTCTGCAGTTTTTTCATGAGACTCCAACTTCATGATTTCAATTTTCACTTATTCTTTTTCTGCAACAAGTTTAACTTTTAAGAGTAAGAGAAATTAATTAAGAGAAACTCTCTAGTAAAAACAAAAATAAAAAATAAAACCTTGTTCATGTTTATTAAAAATCTCCTCATAAGCAAAAGAAAAAGCCTTTGACATTTATTGAGTTGTCCCAAAACTAGTAGAAGCTCTTTTCTTGAGTCTGTTGCTAAGAAGGGCTGATTCTTTATCTTCTAATATTTCATTGTCAGCTACTTCTTTACAAATTTCTAGATTTGATGAGGCTTGGGTCTGGTTTATACATGAGGAGTAAATCAGCACTAAAAAAGAAAAAATTATAGCCAAAGTAGTTTAGTCTTACTACCATGGGCTCATCAAGCTCAATGTCAGAATATGCAAATGGTTCTCCAAATTCTGAAGAGTCAAGTGAAGGATGTAAAGGAAAATCTTGACTATTTTTATGAGACTCAGTGATTCTTTAACCTTGATTAATGTGCAAGGGGTTGAAATTGGGCCTTTTTCCAAAGAGTTCATCCATTTAATCATAAAGAGGACACATAGAGTTGAGTTTTTCAGAAACAGATGTGATTCCATGCTTTTCATCATCTTTGGTAACTCCAAACCCAGTTGAAGAAGAAGCCATCTTTGCTTTCTTGTATTTTGTTTGATAGTTTTTGAATATTTCACTCATTTGCTTTTTTGTCAAATCCATCTTACCTTTAGTTTTTGATTTCAACTCCACTGACATTTAATTAATGCCACTCAATTTTGATGTGGGTGGACAACCAAATTGAGTGCACTTTGCACAGCCAAAACAGGCATCAAAATTAGATTTTATTTTCAGCCAGTTGAATCCAATCTGAAGGTCAGACAGTTTCAATTGAGTATATTTTTGAGAAGTGGATTTTGGGTGAGGCACAATAAATTAACACTAAACAAAGAAATAAGTGAAGAAGAAACTTTTTTTGAAGAAATGGAGAAACTAACAAAAATTTTAGATATTTGTGATGCCTTCTATGAAAATAAGAAGTTGTGAGTATAGAAATTTGAGCAGGAAAATTTTCTAAAAAACAGAATAAAATGTAATAGACTTACTGTGGTGTGAAAGAGAAAAATTTTATTTGGAAATGAGCTGGGGTAGAAGAGTTGTGACATGGAGTATATGAGTAAAGATGGAAGGAAGGTGATGTGCAACTGATTGGGAGGATTTGGGTACTTGTGGTCTGAATTGTGGCTAAGAAAATTGTACAAAAGTAGGATGTATTTCACCCCATGTTTGAGACACCAAGTACCAAATAAGCCATGTTTCACAGCATTTTTGTGTGTAACTTTTCAAATGAAACACACTAGGTGTGGTTGTAAATGTTTGAGACCCCCTAATAGAAGTGTACAGTTTTACTTAAATATAGCTTACCATTATCAGCATTATATAAAACAAATAAAGGTTTACTTTTCATGAGAAGAAACCATATGGCTAACAAACATTACACAAAATTTATAGGGTTTTTTGGATGGTTTCTGGCCATTAAAATTTCCAAGAGTTACATTATATTATATATATATAAATTTTGTTTTTGTATATTTTTCCAAAAATCTCTCTCCCACTACGTCTCTCTCCTCAATTGTGTATCATATTCTTCCCCCCTCTGACATTTTCTCTGTCTTTTAAATCTTACTTCAATATCCATAGTCCTCTCCTCTTCCAATCACGGTGGCCCCCCTTTTTTTACCCCTCTTTATCTCACTTCACCCAACATCACTCAATTTTCTCACCTTACAACCAATTTTACTCCCCTCTTTACCCCTCTCTTCCCCACCTCACCTCACCTCACCTCACTCCTTTCTCTGTCCTCTCCATCCTATTTACTCCATGTGAAGTAAAAGGGGTTAATAGAAAAGCAAAAAGGTAAATTTGAGTGGGGAGTGAAAATATCTAGGTGTTAAGACCTAAGAACGTGGACTACCACTTGCACTAACACTAGCCTAAGACAGGACTGACTATTCTGGATAGAGAAGTGAGACTAACAAAGACTGACTATGTTGGGATTTTCAAAAGTTAAAGAAGATGGGACTGAATATTCCAATTTTCAATGAGACTAGAGAGTAACTGGATTACTAGATAATTTGTCCAATGAGGAGCACTCCATGGTGCTTTCCTCATATAACCCCCTTATGCAATATCCCCTCTTCCACCTCTCACAATGCATAGCGCCCATAGCGCTCCCCCTCCCCACCTCTCAACCAAATCCTAACATTACCCCCTCTTTTACACCTGCTTCCTCCTGCGCTCATTCTCAAACTCCTTCAAATTTTCCTTAGCATTTGCCAAATTTTCCACTGGTTCCCAGGACCTATCCCAACCCCATATCCTTTCCAATGCACTAAATACTGAACCCTTCCCCTGTACACCCTCTTAGAAATAACCTTTTCCACCTCAAACTCCCCTTCATTTTACACCTGGATTGGTGCTGGTGGCTTCTCTGGATGTCCTGGGATTGTATCTTCTTTATACTTTTTGAGCAATGAAATGTTAAAAACTGGATGTACTTGCCTCATTGAGATTGGTAGTACCATTTTATAAGCTGAGTTAGATACCTTACGTTTGACTTTGAATGGCCCCACTTTCTTGTGATCTAATTTAGTGCTGGGGAACAATGTGGAAAGGAAACATGAGCTTAGCCAAACCTTTTCACCTACCTGTAGGAAAAACTTCTGGGTCCTTCCTTGATTGTGATGAAAATTCATTGACTTCTGAGATAACTTGAGAGTTGCTTCTAGTTCTTCACATATACTTAATATTCTTTAAATCCGCTCTTCCGCTTATGGGACTTGAAACACGGATGGGGTACCAATTGAGAATGTTGGGTGATATCCATAGTTGGTGTAAAAGGGTGAAATGCCTGTTGCAACATGTGTCCCATTATTGTATGAGAATTCAGCCAGTGGTAGAATCTGCACCCAATCATCTTAATGATGGTTAATGAAATGGCAAAAATATTGTTCAATAGCCTTATTCACTATCTCAGATTGTCCATCAGTCTGTTTATGCCATGCTGTTGACAAGATGGGCTTAATTTTCAATTGCTCATACATTGCTTTCAGCAGCTTAGAGTTAAAAGTAATTCCCCTATCTGATACTATACTTTCAGGTAATTCATGTAATTTCCAGACATGTGCCACCATTAAGTCTGAAATACCCTCTGATGTAGACTTAGTAGTGGTGGGGATGAAGTGTGCCATCTTGGTGCAGAAGTCAACTACTGTGAGGATAGCATTATTTCCTTGAGACTTGGGTAATTCCACTATAGGATTGTAGGAGAGCTCTATCCATGTCTTTTTAGAAATTTTTAGTGGTGTCAGTGTTTTTTTTGTTGCACTAGCCTTGTTACTCTGGAAATAGTTACATGCCGCTACATAGCGCTGGATGTATGCTTTCATAGACTTCCAGTAAAAATTACAATTTACCAGCTCCACAGTCTTCAGCGGACCTGGGTGTCCTGTCAATGGCGAATTGTGCCTTGATTTGACCACCTTCCTCTTGAGCTCCTCATCATTTGGCACCACTATCCTTTCATTCCAATACAGTGCTCCCCCTTCCGGGTGATACTCTTCCAATCCTTTCCTTACCAATACCTCCTTTAATAAAAGTGCCTTCACCAACTCCTTCACTTCCTCATACTTTTCCTGCCCCCTTCTTACCAATTCCATCATATCCTCATCTGCTGATTCCACCTTGTCTAGGATTACCCCCTCTTCAAGGTCCCCCTTCAATAATGTAGCACCAACAGTATGTAGCTGGTCCAGTGCTAGGCACAAGTCAGAAAATGGTGATAGCACATCTGGTTTGCCACTTTTCTTCCCTGGTCAGAATGTAACAACAAAATTACTGCTACTTAGAATTTCTACCCAGTGTGCTTGCTGGAGAGTCAACTTTTTAGCGGTCAGGAAGGTTTCCAAGTTTTTATGATCTGTGTAAATAATAACTTGTAGTCTGTAAGGCCCTCCTTCCATATAATGGCACAAGGTATGTACTGCTTCAACTGGTGCTAATAACTCCTTATCATATGTTTCATAGTTTAATTTGGTGCCTAGAAGTGTTTGTGACAAATAAGCTATTGGGTGCAAGATATTTTCAGTATTGTATTGAGATAATACTGCACCTAGTGCAGAATCTGAGCAGTCACATTCCAGAAAAAATGGATTTAATAAGTCAGGGTTTGTGAGAATAGGGGCAGTCACAAATTGGCTTTTCAGATAGTCAAACGCATCTTGCTGCCTACTCATCCAGATAAACTTAACTTTCTTCTTAGTGAGGTCATGCAATGATTGAAAAGTGTGAGAATAATTTTAAATAAAACAGAAGTAAAAATTTACAAATCCAAAAAATGACTGGAGCTCCTTTACTGATGTTGGTGTGGGTCATTCTGTTACTGCCTTTACTTTCTCCTGATCCATTTTTACCCTATTTTTTGAAATGATCATACCCAGGTAGGGGATTTCACCTACTGAAAAGACACATTTCTCCAGTTTTAACCATACTTGGGCCTCCCTCAAGTGCCGAAAACAGTATTTCATGCGTATTTGTTGTTCCTCATTGATCTGGAGTAAATCAGGATTTCATCTAGGTACACTGCCACATCTATCCCTATTCTATCTCTGAAGATGCTATTGGTGAAATTTTGGAATGTGGAAGGTGTATTAAATGGGCCAAATGGCATTAGTGACCATTCAAAATGTCCAAATTTAGTCCAGAATGCCAGTTTGTGTTCATCACCTTTTTTTACACTTATGTTGTAGTAACCTGCTCTAAGATCTGGAGATGTGAAGATCTCTGCACCTTGAAGACTATCAATTAGCTCATTAGTAAAACGAAAGGAATATCTGTTCTTTACCATCAGCAAATTTAACCTTCTGAAACAAATGAAAGGTCTTAGTGAACCATACTTTTTTCCTGAAAAGATCACAGGGGCAGCCCAGGAAGATTTTGAATCCCTAATAAAACCATTCTTTAAATTTTCATTTATCATCTTATTTAGGGATGTTGAATCTAGGGTTGATAATAAGACTATGCGGCTAAATTGAGGGGTTTCACCTGGCATCAAATCAATGAGGTGGTAGGGTCTTGACCTCTCCCTCTCCAAACAGCAGTAAGAATTACCAATAAGCTTCAGGGACCATTTCCTTGAGGATTTTTGTTGGCTTTGAGGACTGGACCTTGGCTGAAATATTGGTGAATATGTTCCAAGATGTTGCATTGTATTCCAGTTCCTCTTCTTCCTCCAGTTCCCCCTCCAAGTCCTGAAACATAGCATCAAGAGAAAGTTTCAGTTCCTTCAGAAAGTTAACTGATGATAATAAAACACCAGAAGACTTTCGGGGAGGATCCCTTTACCTCTGAAGGCACCAGGGGGCCTATTATTTATCTGAACAATCCACCTTTACATCCTCTGCCTCACCCCTTCTGTCAGCCTAAATATCCTTAGGACTGAGTATTTCTTATGCTTAAAATAAGATAACCTTAACTAGATTAAGCTTATATCTTAAAAATAAGGTTAAAATAATAATATATATTATTTTATTATATATATATATAATTATTATTCTATTATATAATTTATAATAGTTTAAATAGCTTATCCATGGCCTAATAATACTTATTAAGGTGTTAATGGAGTCATAATATACTTATCTTAAGTGATATGAAGTAATTATTGACATACATAAGCTTATATGTATACATAAATATCATATTCAGTGAAATATGCAGTATATTATGTATATTTAGGTATATAAGTGGGTTTTAGCCCCTTAATAGCCTATAACCTTTGTTTTTCTGCTTATTTTAGGTCATATGGACGAAATAAGTGGACTCACAACGCCTACAGAAGCATAGACACCTATATCAGGCGCATACACCCAGTTTGGACAACTAAAATTACTTCCTTGGATGGTTATTCACGGATTTATGGGTTGGAAAGATGTTTTTGGGTTAATGTGGATGCTTGGGGATGCTATTGGGGGCTTGGACATTTTATTTGTTTCCTTTATATGCTTTTAGTTTCATTAAATCTCTTTTTGATCATTTATTTTACCTATTTCTTTATGGTATCCGCTTTTATCTGGGTTTTCTATTTATGGTATGACTCTGTGTTATTATTAATAGTGATGGAGGGTCCTTACTGGAGGTCTGGGTGTTGAAACTGCTTGAAGTGGACGCCATGGGGAGGTGATGGGCCCTCACAGTGCTGTAATTGCCGGGGATAGCAGTGACATCATCTGGATTGAAGGTCTGTGCACTCCAGTGGATTTGGGTATAAGTAAGGAGGGATTTTGACGGTTTATTATCATCATTCAATTACTACACTTCAAACAAACACTACAATACAATTATTAGCATTCAGAAATATATTATAAAGCCCTTATAAATTGATATTATCTTTATAAAAGCTATAACTATATTTTATTCTTCTATTTTCCACCACTAGCACGCATTTAAATCCAAGTATTGTGAGTTTCATTTGAGTATAACTATTCTATTAGTCTTCCCCTGAGGTTTAATCACTAAATCATTTATTAATAAGTAGTAGGACCATAAAATAACACTATTATATCATACTTATATACTAGACTATACTGACAATTGGGGGTCTTTCCTTATATTTTACTTATTATTTAGTATAAGCCTTGGGACGTGATTTTCACCTTAGTACAGCTCAAAATTAACCAAATATTTGGGTCTGCTGCATATTAGTGGGTAATCATAACTCATTGATTTCGGAAAAGAACCCTTATAATAATTGTACTAATTTTTTATCATAAAAATTAGATATTTACAGTAGTAACTGTACCCAATATAAACCCAATTTCACTTGGTATTTGGACACCAATATAACACCCAATTAAAATTGGTATTTGGCTAAAGCTTGGTAAGCTAATTATTCACCCTTATAGAGGTCTAGTAGAACTTATTATTATATTTTTAACAGATTTTTTCGAATTTTTCTTATATTTTATTTAAATAAATAAAGATATAAATTCAGGGTAAGCTCCATTGCTTTTTTATTAGTAATATAATTGCTAATATTATTTGTCTACTAGTTCCACAGAGTTTTTTCCTTTTGTAGACGTAAAATATTGTTATTCTGAACAATATGAGTGCTCCCCAGGATAGTGTAAGTGAACAGCCAGCTTATAATACCAGGTCTAAAGCTAACAAAAACTTTCCAGGACATCACCATGGAGGGACAACAGTACCCCCAGCCAGAAAACATGAGTATAGAGGAAAAGGACGCCCTCTTAAAAAAGATAACTATAAAAAAGAAGTCTCCTCCTCTTCAGGATCAACTGTCCCACCTGGCCAAACAGGTTCTGAAGTTGGAGGAATCAAAATCTCTCATGTTCAAAGAAGTAGAGCAGTTGCAAAACAATTGCAAGGTAGGATTTCAGCAGATGAATCAGGCAATGGCAGAATTAAAGGGAGGCCAGCCCAGTAAATCAAATCAGCAACCCCCTACCCAAGGAGGGTCCACTCACTCCCAGGAGAAAATCCTGGTAGAAAAATGGAAATGGGACTGGTTTCACCAACAGTGGACAAGCCACAGTTGCAACAGGGATCCACCCCCTCATCTGACTTCCTCAGCTCACCCTTACAAGGGAAAAAAGCGCCAAAAATCAGGACTGGAAACCATCCCTTGGTAAGTAACTTACCCTCTCAGATTAGACATAATACTGATAATTACAATATAGGTAATTCTATTGATGTTAAATCTGTACAAAAAATAGAGGAGGATTTAAGAAATTTAGGTTTTAGAGTAGATACACCTGACTTGTCTTTTGTCCATAATAACAGTACTATATACAATGATAATACAGTTAATCCTCAGTTGCAACCACCTACTAGTGAGATGAGAAGTTCACAGGAGAGTGAGAGAATTGAAAAGGAGGACATGGAATATTTCAACAATAATCCAACTGTCCATAGAATTGTTTCAGCATTGTGGAATAGAATGATTGATTGTGAGGAACAGACAGTTAAGCTCACTAGTGATACAATTTCATCCTTGACATTGAACATTTCTCAATTAGCAACACGTAATAAAGAATTAGAGAAAGAACATTTGTCTCTAACTCTTAAATATGATTCATTGAGTAATAAATATAATGACCTTTAAACAAATTTTGTGAGTTAGAAAAATTATATGAAACACATTTATTAAAAACTGAATCAAGAACAAAGTTATCTTTTGCACAGACAAATCAAAGTGTCTCTGAGCTGCTACAAAGATTAACTAAAAGTTGAGATTGAAACTGCCAATCTACTGATGAACCAGGATAATCATAAGTATAATCAAAATAATAATAATCCTTTCATTGGCAAAAGTGAATCTCATTCCTTCCCTGTACCACCACAATTAAAACCATCTGGTGGTAGTGTCAAATCTGAAAATGTAAGTCACAAATCCGTGCAGGAAGAAATACAAGACCATTTATCAAAAGTGAATGAGTTGTTGAATTTACCTAAGATTAGTGAGATAAAATCCAATCAGAAGAACTGGCCTAAAATAGATCAGTACCCAACTTATGATGGGGAAGCCAGCTCTGATTGGCAACATTTTATTCAAAGAATTGACAACTTGAAATTCTCATATAAGTTACCAGATGAAGAGATAACATCAAAATTAATTTCTTTATTTAAGGATGTTGCTTTATTATGGTTTGAAGCTGTCTTAAGTGAGGGTAGAGACTACTCTTGGGCTGAATGGAAACAACTTATTGAAAAACAATTTGGAGGTTCTAAATTCAGGCTTACTCAGCAGAGACTGTATGAGAAGACTAGGTATAATCCGTTGAATGGTGACAAACCTATGATATTTTTAATGAATTTAAACAAAATATTAAAAGCCATTGAGCCTCATATGGATTTTAACTTATGGAAAGATAAGATAATATACAAATTACCTATATCTGTCAGAGACATTGTTGTAGCTAGAACATTAAATGTTACTGAATATTCTGACTTTATTAATATTTGCAATGAAATATTATTAAACCATAAGTATGAATCAAGGTATTCCACTTATAAGCAAAATGTTGAACCTGTAAAAACTCAGAATTCAAAAACACTTCAGGAGAAGCAGAAAAAACCTACTGCACCTGTAGTACCTAAAAAGTATGAAACAAATACTTGTTATAAGTGTAACAAACCTTGGGTCAAAGGTCACAAATGTGAGAAAAACATAAATATAGTTGAAAATCAACGTGAATCTGAAACTGAAACTGAAACTGAAAAAAGTAAATAATCAAGTGATTATGACAGCAATATCTCATATAGTGATGGAAATGAAGTCTGTATGTTGGAAGATGATTTGTCCATCTTTGAAAATCCAATATTAAATATGGACTCAAATGAATCTTTAATGAATTTTGAGGATGCTGAAATCATTAAGGATATACAAGCTGATAACTTTAGAATGACACCTATCACGGTTCCAGCTATCATTTCTGGTGAAAATGTTAATATAGTATTGGACACAGGAGCTGCTGGTTCAGTTGTTTCCACTAATACATTACAGAAAATTGATAGTGAATATAAGTTTAAGCTTGAACCACTTCAGAATAAAAATTGGAGAGGTTTTGGATCAGTACTACACCCCATTGGTAAATACAAAGCTGCTGTTTTTTTTAAACACCAACATGGTTATGTAAGGGTAACTTGTGACTTTGTAGTAATGGATAATACAAATTGTAGTAACTGTTTTATCATTGGAAATGATATTCTGACTAAATTTGGTGTAAAATTAGACCCTGCTAATAACAATTTTACAATTGGCATGAATGGTAAAAGGAAATTTAAAATAAATTCTTTTAACACTGTCTTACACATTGAGTCAGTAACGAATTCCCCGTCTAAAGGAAGAGAATCCAATGAGTTGGAACTTCTGGAAACAGAAATTTCAAAAGCATCATTTGGCACCCAGATAAGTGAAACTGAGAAAGATAATATTTTGGAATTAATTAAAGCTTTTCCAATGGCTTTTGCACATGGTACAAATGAACTTGGCCTTGTAAAAGAACATGAAATGAAAATTAGTTTAACCTGTGATATGGATAATATTCCTGCTAGTCTTAAAAAGAAACCATACCCTGCTTCACCAATGAAGAGGAAAGACATAGAGGATAATATTAAGATGTTATTAAAAATGAACATTCTTGAGAAGGTTGAAACTAAACCAAAATATTGTGTAATATCACCAGTGCTGATTTCTTATGAACAAGATAAAGCAAGACTGTGCGGTGATTATAGAGCATTAAATACATTTACAGTAGATGATATTTATCCCTTGCCAAGGATTGCCTCTATACATGCTACCCTTAAAGGTGCTAAATATATAAGTTGCCTAGATGTAAATAAAGGGTACCATCAAATTCCTGTTGAAAAGAATTCACAGAACTTTTTGTTGATAACAACACACATGGGAATTTATAAGTATGTCAGAATGCCATTTGGACCAAAAAATGCTCCATCAGTATTTCAGAAGTTAATGGATATAACATTCCATAATGAAATGATTGAAGGATGGTTAATGGTATACATTGATGACATCATAGTGTTCTCTAAAACTTTTGATGAACACTTAATCCATTTAAGGAAAGTATTTCAGAAAATGGATGAAATAAAAATGACCCTTGCATTGAAAAAATGTAAATTTGGGTTTGAATCTTTAAAAGTGCTTGGTCATATTGTATGTGGCTTACAAATATGTGTAGACCAAAATAAAGTGGCTGCAATAAAGAATATTGGAATTCCTCAAAATGTGAAGGATGTACAATCTTTTCTTGGAATGTGTGGCTATTATAGACAATATATAAAAAACTACCAATCAATTGCTGCACCACTGACCACACTGATAAAGAAATCAGAAGCTTTCATTTGGAATAATGAAAGACAACAAGCTTTTAATAAGTTGAAAGAATGTTTAATGACAGCTCCTATCTTGGGATTACCAGATTTCCAATTACCTTTTGTATTATATACAGATGCAAGTTTTATTGGACTGGGTGCTGCTTTGCATCAAAAACAACTTATTGAAGGTAAAATGTCAGAAGTAGTAATCTGCTATATTTCACGTACTCTGAGAAGTGGTGAATTGAAATATGGTGCTACTCAACTTGAATGTTTGGCAGTAGTATGGGCTCTTGAAAAGCTACATTATTACCTTGAAGACCAAAAATTTGAGTTAATAACTGACTGTAGTGCAGTTAAGTCACTCTTAAACATGAAAACTCCTAATAGACACATGTTTAGATGGCAATTAGCTGTACAAGAATACAGAGGACGGATGACTATTACACATAGAGCAGGAACCTTGCACTCTAATGTAGATCTGTTATCTAGAGTACCTCTGCCTAATAATGATGATAATCCTGCTTATGTTCCTGAGTCAGAGATTATTAACATTTATGGCATTTATATTGTAGATCTTGAGGATGAATTTATGCAATCAATTCTTGATAATTATAATTAAGATCCTGACTTAAGTAAATTAACTACAGTATTAAATGATCCATCTAATGCTTCAATGAAGGTTTTAATAAAAACATTACCAAATAAGTATAAAGAGGCATTAGAGAAAGGAAAATTTTCCATTGAGGATGGTTTTATATATTACATGAAAAAATTAAGTAATGTAATTGTAATTCCCCCTTCAATGAAGGAGTTAATGTTAAGTATATGTCATGATGATTTATTAGCAGGTCATTTTGACTACCATAAAACATTAACCAGAGTAAAAAACACAGCTTGGTGGATTAACATGTGTGAGGATGTTCAGAAATATGTTGAAACATGTGATTCTTGTCAAAAATCTAAAAGATTAACAGGAAAAAGAGCTGGTTTATTACAACAAATTGAGCAACCAAAAGCTCCATGGGAAATCATCAACATGGACTTTGTAACAGGTTTGCCAATAGCAGGGCATAAGAGTTATAACTCATGCTGGGTAATTGTAGATAGATTTACAAAGATGTGTAAATTTATTCCTACCCACAAAGAGGTTTCTGCAAAGGACTTAGCTTTTTTATGGTGGACACAAATGTTAAATACAGCAGGTTTCCCAAAAGCAATAGTTTCTGACAGAGATCCTAAATTTACTTCTGAGTTCTGGACGTCACTTATGGATGTTTCAGGGTGTCAATTAAAAATTTCTACAGCACACCATCCACAAACTGATGGGCTAGAAGAAAGAATGATACAAACCTTAGAAGATATGATAAGAAGATACTGTGCTTTTGGTCTTAATTTTAAAGACAATGACAAATTCACGCATGATTGGGTAACCCTTATCCCAGGTTTAGAATTTGCATATAATAGTACAGTACATTCTGTCACTGGCAAAAAGCCATTTGAGTTATGGTTGGGTTATGTACCTAATACCCCTGCTAAAACTCTTAATAAGTTACCTAGATTGGATATTCATCCAGGTACTAAATCTTTTCTTCAGATGTAGGAATTATGCAGAAAACATGCTCAAGAATGTATAAATAAGGCTTTTGAGTATGAAAAGAAAAGATGGGATAAAGCCCATAAAGAACAAATGTTCAAAGAGGGTGATGAAGTCCTTATTTCAACGCTACATTTCAATTTAAATGGTAATGTTAAATTGAAGGATCCATTCATTGGACCATTTGTAGTTAAAAAGATGGTTGGTAATAATGCTGTTGAGGTTATTCTATATGCACCTTATAATAGAAAACATCCAGTATTTCCTATTTCTCTTATTAAACCATACCATTCTAATGATACTGCTCTATTTCCAAGAAGATCAGGTAGGCATAAACAGCAACCTGAAGAAATAGTGGAAAAGGCAGAAATTGAAAAGATACTTAAAAAGAGACACCTTACTAAAGAAAAGGGAGTTGAGTATCTATTAAGATTTAAAAATAAATCAAGTGAATATGACCAGTGGATTCCAGAAAATGAAATCTCTGATCTTAAAAATCTCTTGAAAAAATTTAAATCTAAATAATACTGTTCATTCAGTATATGTATTATAAAAATTATTTTTTTTATTTAATTATTTCACTCCTTAAGTTTAATTAAATTTCATAACATTTTTTTTTTTTTGGGGTGAGAGAGTGTCAGCCTAAATATCCTTAGGACTGAGTATTTCTTATGCTTAAAATAAGATAACCTTAACTAGATTAAGCTTATATCTTAAAAATAAGGTTAAAATAATAATATATATTATTTTATTATATATATATATAATTATTATTCTATTATATAATTTATAATAGTTTAAATAGCTTATCCATGGCCTAATAATACTTATTAGGGTGTTAATGGAGTCATAATATACTTATCTTAAGTGATATGAAGTAATTATTGACATACATAAGCTTATATGTATACATAAATATCATATTCAGTGAAATATGCAGTATATTATGTATATTTAGGTATATAAGTGGGTTTTAGCCCCTTAATAGCCTATAACCTTTGTTTTTCTGCTTATTTTAGGTCATATGGACGAAATCAGTGGACTCACAACGCCTACAGAAGCATAGACACCTATATCAGGCGCATACACCCAGTTTGGACAACTAAAATTACTTCCTTGGATGGTTATTCACGGATTTATGGGTTGGAAAGATGTTTTTGGGTTAATGTGGATGCTTGGGGATGTTATTGGGGGCTTGGACATTTTATTTGTTTCCTTTATATGCTTTTAGTTTCATTAAATCTCTTTTTGATCATTTATTTTACCTATTTCTTTATGGTATCCGCTTTTATCTGGGTTTTCTATTTATGGTATGACTCTGTGTTATTATTAATAGTGATGGAGGGTCCTTACTGGAGGTCTGGGTGTTGAAACTGCTTGAAGTGGACGCCATGGGGAGGTGATGTGCCCTCACAGTGCTGTAATTGCCGGGGATAGCAGTGACATCATCTGGATTGAAGGTCTGTGCACTCCAGTGGATTTGGGTATAAGTAAGGAGGGATTTTGACGGTTTATTATCATCATTCAATTACTACACTTCAAACAAACAATACAATACAATTATTAGCATTCAGAAATATATTATAAAGCCCTTATAAATTGATATTATCTTTATAAAAGCTATAACTAGATTTTATTCTTCTATTTTCCACCACTAGCACGCATTTAAATCCAAGTATTTTGAGTTTTATTTGAGTATAACTATTCTATTAGTCTTCCCCTGAGGTTTAATCACTAAATCATTTATTAATAAGTAGTAGGACCATAAAATAACACTATTATATCATACTTATATACTAGACTATACTGACACCTTCTCTGTTGCGCATTTTACTCCTCTTGGTGTGCTTCATCCCCTTTCTGGTTTTCTCTGGAGCTCCTGGTTGGTGACCCATCCCCAGCCTGCTGCTTAGAATCAAGAGGAAGCATCAGTTCATGTGGCAAGTCAATTTATGATAACAAAAACATCTGAAGACTTTCCAGGTTGGGCCCTTGACCCCTGAAGGGGCCAGGGGGCCAGTACTTTAGCACCAGAATCCCCTTTTCTTCCCATCTGAACCTTCTTTTCCTTCCAGTAAATATGTGGGTAATATTGGTCTAGCCATGTCATCCCCAGTACCATGTTGTACATGTCCTTCAGGTTTGTTGCATATGCCCTGCACTAAGACTCCCTTCTGTCACACCAAAACCTGCAAAAAACCTTTTCTCTTACTTCTCCTCCCCCACATGGGGATCTGTCAAACATAATTAGACACCTAGGGTGGTCAAATTTCTCTTTTTATTTCTTTGTAAAAACTATTTAGAAATAAAAAAGTCTGTGGCCTCAAGTGTCATTAAGGGCAATTTTAGTATAATTCAATTATCATTTACTTCGAGTGGATTACATGCTGATAGTTCTTCTACTAAGTCCCCGTTATTCTTTCCCTCTAATCTGCTTGTGGAGGGAACAACCTTCACTCTGGAGCACTGTCTTTTACCTGTGCCTTTCCTGTGCTATCCTCCACCTCACTAAACCTGATTTCCCCCCTACACTCCCTTGCTAGATGACCACCACTCCCACATTGGAGGAACAGCACTTTGCTCATGTGCATTTTGTATTCCTCATCAGATAGTCTTTTCTTCCCACTAGCGCTGCATGAATTGACTGCATCAATGTCCATGGCATTTGGGTCCCTGGCACTGGCCCCGCTTGAGGGGGTCCAGCTGCACTACTGAAAAGCACCACTCCAGCCATCCATTTGCTGATGCATGAACTTGTTATCAATTTGGATGGCTAGTTCCATGAGCGCTTGGAGGGAGGTTAGACAAGGGTGACTGATTAGGGAATTCCTGATTTTTTGTGAGAGCCCATTTCTAAAGTGAAACATGAGTGCTTCCCCCTATGTTGTAACATAGCTGGCATGGCCCTGGAATTGGGAAACATACTCAGCAACAGAGTATTTTGGTCACAACTGGTTGAGAGCATTCTCTGAGGTTGTGGACACATCTGGGTCATCATATGCTAATTCACATGCAACCATGAACTGACAGAATCTGTTTCCAACTTGCCATTTCCAAGGAGTTCCTTTGTATATGGCCATACCCAGCACGCCACCTTGTCTGTGAGGTACAAGATTGCAAATCCAATTTTTGATTGCTCATCTGGGAACTGATGGCAGCTAAACAGGAAAAAAAGATTTACCTGTGATGTGTACTTATCCTCCTGGGGACCTTGCTTTCCATCAAAGATTTCTGGGACTGCAATTTTGGGCCTTTAACAAGCAGAGCTGGTGTTGTAGGCTGTGCCTGTGCCTTGGCTTCAGTGGTTTCCAGTTCTGCTTCCATCAGGCTGAAGTATGAGGGCCATTGCTCAGCTAGACATTCCATGAGTCTGGAATTTTGTTCTTGCAAGCATGCCATTTGTACTTTCATTGCAGAAATAGTTGCTGCATCAGGTTGACCTGAGGGATTCATTGTTCTTCAGTAGTGCACCAATTAAGATCAGACAAAATGTTAAGACCTAAGAAGGCGGACTACTACTAGCACTGACACTAGCCTGGGATGGGACTGACTATGCTGATAAAGCAGTTAGACTAAGAAGTAACTGGATTACTATACACCACACAATATGGGGGGCCGACTTGCTAGCAAGTCCGCAACCTTGGACCCAAACTCACCACAGATTGAACACACATTGAGCTATTGATAAAGGAACCATACAATCAGGGATGAAGGCCACTCAGCAGAACAGTTTTAGGTGGGTGTTCAAGTAGAGTTCAGTATGAGTTCAGTCTGAGTTCCATCTGAGTTCAGGTTGAGGACTTGCTAGAAAGTCGACCCACTATATTTCATAGTGATATACGTTGTCTGATGAGGAGCGCTCCACAGCGCTTGCCCCATATAAACCCCTTATGCAATATTCCCTCTTCTGCCTCTCACACTGCATAGCAACCATAGTGCTCCTCCTCTTCACCTCTCAAACAAATCCTAACAGGTAGTTTATGAGTTAAAAAGGGTGGGATGGGGGAGGGATGGGTAAGAAAGGGGTGAGAAGGGATGAAGAAGGAAGAGAAAGCAGTAGAGTAGGTTACAAAATGAAATGTGACAATAGAGGAGGAGTGAGGAGATCAATAACTTGGAATGGGAAGGTTGGAGAGCTCAGCAAATGTGTCACAATAACCAAAAAAATTTGAGTGGTAAGAAAATCACTTAAAGGGATGAAGTGTAAGATAAAATTGTGTAAAAAGGTGGGGAGTGTCAAATGAAGTAGAAAAATATTCATAGTGAACTCTGTTGTTTTTCTGAAAAATAGAGTGTACCCTGTCAATTGAGATGTATAAATATAAAAAATGAGCAATAATTATGGTTTATGGATATGTGTGCACCTAAATACATAAAATACTTTTATTTATTGGCTATTTTCAATAAATACTACACTTATAAAGTTAAAGAAGTACTAAAATATATGAATTAGACATGTGATACTATTTTTATTCTTTACAATTTATTTTGCAGAAATCCTCTTAAACCTATACATGTGTTTATCAAAAGCTGAAATTAAAAATTTTTGAAAAAATAATGAAAAAAATGAAATAAGCTATATTAATATTTCAAACTAATGGTCTTATGACTTTTATGAGTTGAATGTATTTAGCTTTAAATGTAACAGTAAATTATTTTGGTGAGATACAAAATAGACTTGAATTGTACTAAAAAATTCAGATAAAGGTTTTACACAAAATTTATTGATATATTTCATATATAGCTTGTTCATTGATTTTTAATCAAAAAACATGCCTAGAAACATGTAAAACTAAAAAATTAAGAAAATTCACTAAAATAACTGTCTCAAGATCTGTGCTAATATCTATTCAGTAAAATAGTAAAATCCTTGAGTCATTTTGATTTCTAAATTTTTTTTCATTAAAATAAATTTATACATTCTTAAAAAGCTATATATCTTAGTCTTGATTGAACTTAGATTGAAATTCCAATGATATCCTGTTTCCAACTGTGATTCAGGCTAAGTCAAACTGTGAAAATGTTTTAAACTTTTTAAAATTTTTATAAAATATTTTTATATCAGTGAAGTTTATATCAAATTCTTTTTAGTTCTGGAAATATATACACATTATAATTCAATGTGATAAAACATTTTATTAAAAATTGTTTTAAGTTGATTTTCTAATATTATTATATTATTTTTTTTCTATATGACAGATCAATAAACTAAATAAAAATTAATTTAATAAAACCATAATATATAAAAAAGATATCAGATCATCTGTTTAGATTCAACCAACTTCAAAAAACCAGTTATTTTATTGTAAGTAAAAATTATATAGACCCTTCAGAGAAGCACATTATTTTTTTGGATTTATAAGTGTAAGTTAAAGGGAAGCCACATAGGATCAAATTGATATTTTCTTTAAAAAAAGTAAATAAATATCTTGTAAATCAATATATATATATTTATGAAAAGAAAGATTTTAATATTAATTTTCTGCTTTGAATCTTTAATTAAGAGTAGAAATTTTCTCTTTTTAAATCAATTTTTCTAAAAATATACTCATTGTAGTATTGCTTTGTGACACCGCACAATATGGGGGGTGGACTTGTTAGCAAGTCCACAACTTGGACTCAAATTCACCACAGATTGAACAAAAATTGAGCTATTGAAAAAGGAACCATACAATCAGGGATGAACACCACTCAGAAGAACAGTTTTAGGTGGGTCTTCAAGTAGAGTTCAGTATGAGTATATTATGAGTTCAGTCTGAGTTCCATCTGAGTTCAGTCTGAGTTCAGGTTGGTGAATTGCTAGTAAGTCCACCCCCTATATTGCGTAGTGTGATGAGGCCACTTACAAGAAGATTCATAAACTATTCTGTTTAAATAAATCATCCAAGGGATGTATTTCATAGACTCAGAAATTAAATAGAAAGATCATATATTTTTGACCCCTCAGTGTGAATATCATATTTCTAATAAATCATTGATAAATTCTAAACCCATATATTATATTTAAGATTAAAATGTAAATTTTCAGTTGTGAATTACTCCTGTCAGAAACTTTGTTGTAAAGACTAAAAATTGAACCTCCACAATTTCTCTAAATTTATTTCTCAACAGCATAGAACTGACATATTGTGTCTATGAGTTTGAAATATGTATCAATATATATTTTAATTAAAATATGATCCCTTGAGCACTAGAGTTATTTGTATGGTTATGACCAAAAATACTTATTAGGGGGTATCAAAGTTAGAAATTTTTAATTATTTAAATGTATTTCACAACACAAAGAGAAAGCCACAAACTTGAAATTAATTCTCAGTAAAAAGGTGCTTTTGAAGCACAATATGGAATATTATTAAAAATAATCATGGTCAATTTGGTGGAAAAAAGAGGTATTTTGAAATGGAAGATATCTAACTTTTATACCCCCTATTGTGTCTTTTTTATAACAGAAATATCATATAGTTGTTTTTAAATGAGAAACTGATAGAATGATGAAACAATACCACTTTAACATATTTGATTCAGTTCATTCACAATAATATAGTGTAAAATTCAACATGAATCATATTTTTTCACATGAGAAAACTTTTCAAATTCTATGGTGCTGAATCCCAGGTGGTCACAGCAATTATCCCACAATATAGCATTAAAGCACACTCAAGCTTTAAAATTACAGTTCAAAGATATTTATACTGTTTTTTTTCAGCCTTTTAATTCCAAGGACTGAGTAAAAATCTCCTTTAAATTATGCTAAACACATGTAGTACACATGGAAAAATAAATAAAGGTATACAAGATGTATACATAAGTGAAATTAATGATTAAATACAATATATGCCATTATAATACCTTATATACATGCATATATCCACCTTTTATAAGTCTTATGTACTTAATATTAAGTTGGATACTTTGGTAATCTTGAGAACCTTAAACATAAGGCTAAATAATTTTCAATTAGACTTAAAGCTGTTGTTTTCATTGTGTTATGGAAAAAATAAGAAATGCCCTATAAATCACTTAAAAGTTGAATATATGCACTATAAATTTAATAATATTAAAAATTTTCCTTGAAAGGTCAATTTATCTTAATTATAACAATTGTTTTGGCTACTTAAATGCATACAAATAACACTTTTCAAATTTGATGTTTTTTAATGCGAGAAATGGCTTCTGTGTACTGGACACATACTGCCTGCATTTGTCCCATGTGAATAGCTTCATTTTTAGGAAAGTTAGAAATTTCACACTATGATTACCCCACA
Organism: Hemileia vastatrix; assembly: GCA_030280995.1. NCBI lineage: Eukaryota > Fungi > Basidiomycota > Pucciniomycetes > Pucciniales > Zaghouaniaceae > Hemileia > Hemileia vastatrix. The sequence continues at coordinate 29,531,903 of JASXTE010000006.1, forward strand.
TTGTATGCCCACTATGGGAAAACACACTAAAATAAGCAACAGGCTCTTATTTAGTGTCCTAATTTCATTATTAGTGCATTGACCTCATTATATGCACTAATTTCATTAATAACCTCAAGATTGGAGCCTATAGTTCACTACCACACTTAAAATTTCCTATTTATTCAAGGATTTACCCATGCAAGTGTCTTTCAAAATACTGCATTCAGTTACCCCACATTTCATGTCTTATTTTGGGTTTCTCAATGGTTTCTCAGTCAATATTGGTCATATTTGGATGATGATTTCACATATTAATTTGAAATAATTAGCCCTTTCACTTCTACTGTTATTCCCCCTTAATAATTTTTTATATTTAGTACTTTTTCTTCCTTATTTAGTCTTTTATTTTAAGAATTATACACATATACTCTCATTTTGGTCATTACTCTATTTTTGATAGATTAACACTTGTTATTTATGTATTTTGGTGTGTGATATGATTCTTCTTTTGTTAATAGTTGATCCTTAGGATGATGGGCATGTGTAACTGCTTATTTGAGGTATCATTGGCTATGTAGAGGATTGTTAAATCAAGGGGGAACATTGGAAAATTCATGGGTTAAAAAGGAGGAAGTTTTTGGGCTTATATTCTACATTCTTTATCATTAAAATTAAACCATATAAACATTAACATTAAAATAAATTTCATTAGTACTTTTAATGTCTTTGAATATTGTTTGAATTGTTATCTATATTTTTCTACCAACTATAAAACTTTAAACCATTTTTCATTAGTGAGATTAAATTACTGAAAACCTTTACATTGAGTTATATTTTAATACTTATTAGATTTGTACTACAGTATTCATATAGAAACATTAAAATCCTCTAGACAAATGAATAATCAAGCTATTCACATATCTGTAATTGAACTCAGGCTGACAGTTTTTTTTTGTTTTATCTTTAAAATTTTGCATCTAGTTTGAATTTTAGTTTGTTATATGGACAATTCACTGGGTGTTGATTAATTATTTCAACTCATGAGATAACTCTATAAACTGAAAGTATTATCATGGAATTTTGATGAACTACATCATGAATAGTTTCAGAATCTCATATATGTATTAAATTTACTAAATTTATCTTACAAAACTTCTTAGCAGTTGAGGAATAACTAGAACAGAAAAAAGGGCAAAAATTATTTCTTTTGAAATTTTAATCATCTTCCTGCTTTTAAAAAGTCCAAAGACTGGATTAAAATATACTATTATTAGATTTATACTTCTTTCCAGACATATTATTAAATAATTTATCAATTATTAGTGCTTAGTATAAAAAATCTGTGAGAGTACTTCATTGAGTAATACATTTGGAAAACACATTTCTATCTTTTATTTGTTTTATCATGTGAGTTTTGACTGTATTCTAGGATATTAAAAATAAGAATATTGAAAGTTCAATATCTTTTTTAGATGAATAAGCTCAATTGAAACTAATTATTTTGCGAAATCAAAAGTATAGGGGGTATCAATGTTGACTTATCTTAAAATAAATTAATTGTGGATAAAAATCATTATACCCCAATTATATTCCACAATTATTTTTGCTAATAATTGGGTTATTAGACCTTTTACATGTCAATTTTCACCTCTATCTGATAATTTTTATCCTCAATTTTTCATAGCCACATCTTGGACAGCTTTCTGGATGTGCCAGCCTCCCTACCTTGCTGTGCACTCCCATCCTGTCTATTCATTCTATCTGTTCAGAACCCCTCCCCATCTCATCTGTTTGTTTCTTCTCCTTTTCATCTTCAAATATATTAACATGCCTTGTCATCATAGATCTTCTCAAAGGCAGCCTTCCCCTAGCTGTTCTTCAAATCCCATTACTCCCTCTTTCCCCCTCTCAGCTGAGAGATCAAAGACTTTTCAACTAAAAAAAGATGATCATCTCATACATATCAACTGGCCGAAAATTAAAACTAATTATGATTCTTGTTTTTGGTACTGAGAGTTCAACTAAAGTAGGTGTCAGCCAGGCTACTAGACTTACCCAGTGAAATAATTAATTATTTACTGGATGAAGCCGCACCTTATCATTTTAATTATTATTTAATTATAATTTAGTTACATTTAAATTAGTTATAATAAATTAACTAATTACAGAATGATAAAATTAAAAAATTAAATAAATAATTAAAATTAAAAATATAAAATTGTCCCTTATATTTTTCTCTAACACCGTGCTCATTTGACAGGTTGGAAAAAATAAAATTTTATATTAAAAAATAGATATTAAGATAAAATAAGATTTTAATATTCAAATAATATTAAATATATACAAAAAATTCAAAATTCTTATTTAGAATTGACTTCTACAGTAAATATTAAATAAATTGATGTATTTCTGACATACTCTGTAAATACATCTTTTTGACGCCTTCTTTTTAGAATAACTTTATTATTTGAAATACTCCTTCTGGAATATTCTTTTCTCTCTCTCATACTACTGTTTTTAGAATTTGATTGCCGTGCTTTGTCTCTCCTTTGCCTATAAAAGGCCTCTCTTTTTGTTGTCTTTTAATCATTCTTTTTACCAACTTACTTATTACCACAACTACAATATAACACTTATTTCTTATATTTTATATCTTTAGTATTTACAAGGACGTAATTCTAATCTATAACTTATATTAATATTTTAAGTCTACCTCTTATCATTGAGTAAACATCATCTTTGATTGAGAAATACGTACTAAATTATTGAGAGTCCAATTAATCCTTAAAATCTTCATACAAACTCCGTACCAAAGCTTCTAGACCAAAAGTGTACCTTGACAATTGGGATCCTTTCCGAAATATCGATGGCGCAACGTTACTTGAGGCGTAATCGAGCGGACCATCAGCGTACAAGTACCTGTAAAAGACGAGAGAAGGTGAGAAAACAACGAACGTCATACGTCACGTGATAAAAGTTTTTTCTGCAAACGGGAATTGAACCGCGCTCCAAAACTTAAGTTCATATACTGACTAAACATTGTATATATCGTGGTAATTACTGTTATTACTATTTGTGGGTTACTCTTCACTCTTCATTTGCTACATATTTCCTTTTACTCAGCACTCTGTAACTGGCATTAATTTGCTCATTTTACAGGGGGAGGTGTCTGGTAATTTGGAATTTATTTTTTATTATTATATTTTTTTTTTATTTTTCCTGGTTGACCATAATAGAGCAATAAGTGTTCTTAGTCCCAGAAGTAATAAAATAATTATATTTTAATATTAATTATTATAATTTTTCAGTTGACATTTGGTCCTGATTAATTTAAATTTTAATTGTTCCAGTTGACAAATTGTCCTGACAATAATATTTTTATTATTAATAAAATAATTATATTTTAATATTAATTATTATAATTTTTCAGTTGACATTTGTCCTGATTAATTTAAATTTTAATTGTTCCAGTTGACAAATTGTCCTGACAATAATATTTTTTTATTAATAAATAATTCACATTTAATTACTTCAGTTGACTTTGAGTCCTGGTAATTCAATAAATCTTTTTAATTAATAAAACTCATATTTAATTACTTCAGTTGACATTAAGTCCTGGTAGTTAAGTGATCAGTAATAAAATTTTAAAATATAACCTCATATTTAATTACTTCATTTGACATTAAGTCCTGGAAGTTAAGTGATCAGTTAAAATAATTTTTTTTAATTAATAAAGATTCATATTTGATTACTTCAGTTGACAATAAATCCTGGTAATAAATAAGTTGATTCAAATCCTGAAAATAAAAAATTATTAATATAAATTCTAATTTATTTCTACAGTTGATTGTACTATAATCCTGGTTTTAAATTTTATTATTATTATTAATAAATTAATTTTATTTAAGGTGATTTTTATCCTTAAAAAGATTTTTTTTTATTATTTTTATTTTATTTCTGTTAAATAAAAATTAAAAATAAAGACTAATTAATTTTTGTCTCTTTCCTTCATTTCAGTAGAATCTTAAAATGACTGACCAAAGTGGTTTTGCTGCACGTGAAGAAGAACTAGACTTAATTGATTATGATGAGCCTACTTCTGTAAGTTCTCCTTTAACAAGAAGAATTTCTCAAACTAATAAATCCTTGCCCCAAACAGGATGTAGAAATGGAAGAAGTAGAAATCCTAGTGGACACAACTAAGGATCAGAAGCCCATGACAAACCCACCAGAAGAGCTTCCAAAAGGCTTCAGGATAAAAAAGATGCCGTTGTCTCAACAGGTAAAGAATATGTCTACCCACATAAAGGAGTTAAGGACAGACAGCTTGAGACTAAAGGTAAGGGTAGATGCCTTGGAAGAAAAGGTGAGAAGAACAGATACTTTTCTCCAAGAGAAGAAGAAACCTCTTCCTCCCAGGGATCAACAACAATTGGCTCCCCAGTCCCAAGAGATGGTGGAAGTGTCCAAGTGGCAGTGGGACTGGCTCAACACTCAGTGGGACTACTTGGCTCAAAACCAGCATCAGTTACCTCAGGTAGGTCCATCAAGGCCCACCCAGGCCAACCCCACTCCTCCCCACCCTTATCAAGGAGGCAAAAGAAGAAGGAAGCCCAATATGGTGATACCCATCAAACCCTGGTACGTCCCTCTATTGATTCTCAAGTGCCTTTTCTTGTGGCTGACTCTGTTCCTTCAGGTAAATCTGGAAGGCAGGATGAAACCTTGAGACCTATAGAGGCTGGGAATAGTAGACAGATATCTCATGTATCTAATCCATTACTTTTAATTGCTACCTCAATGATTAATCCTGATATGACTGTGATTGATGAAACTCTTGACCCTGAATTCTACGAGAGTCTGGAAAGTTACTCAGTTTCCTTATTGAGAAACACTCCAGATGTAGCAAGAATTAATGATGAGCACTTGAGAGATATTATTGCCAAGCAAAATCATATAATGAACAATATACAATTGACTCAGAGATATAATAGTTTGTTAACTGATCAGGGTTATCAAGCATTAAGAAGTGAAGCACAGAGAGTCTCTGATGAATTGTCTCATTAAAATGCAACCCATGAAAAGAAAGTTACTTTATGGCAAAATATAAAAAATGATTTGTCTAAACTAAAAGATACTGTATCTGCCTGTTGCCAGGAGGTAGAGATAGATAAGATAAATCTGAAAAGATTGAATGACCATTTTTCATCTTTTCAACATAAAAATCAATTATATTTTGCAACCATCAATGAGAGTTTATCTAGTCTTCCAAGAATGAAAACAAGACTAACAACCATTGAAGAAAAATTGAACTCATTGTTAAATGACCAAAAATATTCTGACATTTCTGTGAAGGAACATATAGTACAGGATGCTCAAATAGTACCTGTGGCTAGTTCATCTAAAGTAAAAATAGCTCCATAAATACCTGTTGATAACACTGAGTTTCCATCAAAAACTGATGATGCACAAGTACCTGCAACAGAAGGATTAAACAATGAGATTTCAGAACAATTAGAGAAATTACAGCTGATTCTTACTCAGAAACAAGCTAGTAGTAAGGAGACTCCTTCAAATCAAAAGAATTGGCCAAAACTTGACCAGTACCCAACATTTGATGGTGATTCTTCTTCTGATTGGCAACAATTTATTTGCAGAATTGATAACTTAAAAAATTCTAACAAACTCCCAGATGAGGAAATTGTGTCCAAGTTAATTTCTTTGTTCACTAATGTTGCCCTGATGTGGTATGAATCTGTTCTCCTGGATGGGAATGACTGCTCATGGGAGGATTGGAAGAAATTAGTTAAAGCACAATTTGGTGGCTCCAAGTTCAGAATTGCTCAACAAAGGCAGTATGAGGAAACTAGATATAGCTCTTCTACTGATAAACCTATTGAGTTTTTAATGAAACTTGTAAAAATCTTAAGGGCAATGGACCCAAATATGGAGTTTGATTTATGGAAGGACAGGATCCTCTATAAATTACCAATGTCTCTGAGAGACTTGATAGTGGCTAGGACTGAGTTCTCCAAAGAACCCTCTTCTTTCATTAATACTGGCAATGAGATACTTCTAAACAATAAGTATGATGCAAGAAGATTCATTCCTAGGACCCCTTTGGAGAAACCCTCCACTTACCAACAGAAACCTCTGGAAAAGGTTGGTAAACCTTCTGCCCCTGTTGCACCAAAGAAGTATGCAACAAACACTTGCTTCAAGTGCAACAAGCCTTGGCAGAAAGGCCATGTTTGTGACAAGAAGATAAATCTTGTAGAACAAACAGAGGAGCATGCTGATGACACAGTGGCACTGGATGATACATCAAGTGATTGTGCCAGCAATATTTCATATGAATCTCAACAAGAAATCTTGATGCTGGAAGAAGATATTCATTATTTAAATACTATTGACATTGATAATAATGATTTATCTACAGTTGAGGATGCTGAGATCATAAAGAACATTGAGGATAACTCAATTGTTATTGCCCCTCTTAAGGCACCAGTCTTGATCAATGGAACCAGCATTGAAGTTGTTCTGGATTCTGGAGCTGGAGGAAGTGTAGTATCTGAAAGAGCACTTGCTTCAGTAGATCAAGACTATAAATCTAAACTGATGCCTATCATTTCTGAAAATTGGAGAGGGTATGGCTCTGTTTTGTCCCCCATTGGTAAATACAAAGCCACAGGGTTTTTTAAATATAACCATGGTTTTGTAAGAGCTATTTGTGATTTTGTTGTCATGAAAAATGATAACTTGAGCAATTGGTTTATTGTAGGGAATGATATTTTAACCAAGTATGGCATAAAATTGGATCCTTCAAACCAATGTTTCACAATGGGGATGAATGGGAAGAGAAAATTTAAAATTTCCTCCCCTAAAAAATTATTAAAACCAGAATGGAACACATGTAATTCTGTGGTTCAATATAAAGGAAGATCTACAAAGGAAATGCATGCCCTTATGTCTGAAATTGACAATGCTTCTTTTGGAGAACAACTTTCTGGTGAGGATAAAGATTCCATCATTAACTTGATAAAATCTTTTCCTATGGCCTTTGCTCATGGGTCACATGAACTGGGATTAGTTAAAAAGGAAATGAAACTTTCATTGTCTTGCCCATTAACTGATATACCACCTAGTTTAAAGAAGAAGCCTTATCCTGCTTCTCCCACAAAGAGAAAAGATATTGAAGATAATATCTCTACCCTTTTAAAAATGAATATTATTGAAAAGGTAGTTGAAACACCTAAATATTGTGTTATCTCACCTGTCCTAATTTCTTATGAGAAAGATAAAGCCAGGTTATGTGGTGATTATAGAGCACTAAACACTTATACTGTTGATGATATCTACCCTTTACCTAGAATCAGCTCTATACATGCTACTTTACAGGGTGCTAAATATATCAGCTGTTTGGATGGTAATAAGGGATATCACCAGGTACCTGTTGAGAGAAATTCTCAGAAATTTCTGATGATTGCCACTCATATGGGTATTTATAAGTATATTAGGATGCCATTTGGCCCTAAAAATGCCCCTTCAGTTTTCCAAAAAGTAATCGATAACACATTCCATCAAGAGATAATTGAAGGATGGCTGATGGTTTATATTGATGATATCATTATATTCTCAAAAACATTTGAGGACCATCTTAAACACCTGTGTAAAGTATTCCAGAAAATGGATGAAATAAATATGACACTTGCTTTGAAGAAATGTAAATTTGGTTTCCATTCTTTAAAAGTTCTTGGTCATGTTGTTTCAGGCTTACAGATATGTGTTGACCAGAACAAAGTGGCAGCCATACAACAGGTGAAGGCTCCTACAACAGTGAGAGAGCTTCAAAGTTTTTTGGGAATGTGTGGATACTATAGACAGTATATTAAAAATTACCAAGTCATAGCTTTACCCCTTACCCAATTAACCAGAAAGGATGTTGCTTTTGTCTAGAATAGTTAAAGACAAAGAGCCTTTTACACTATGAAACACTGTTTGATGTCAGCACCAATTCTTGCTTTACCTGACTTTAATCAACCATTTGTTTTGTACACTGATTCCAGTTTCATTGGTCTTGGTGCTGCCCTCCATCAAAAACAAGTGATAAATGATAAAGTATCAGAAGTAGTAATTTGTTATATTTCAAGAACCCTGAGAAATAGTGAATTGAAATATGGTGCTACTCAATTAGAGTGTTTAGCTGTAGTATGGGCTCTAGAAAAGCTTCATTATTACCTAGATGACCAGAAATTTGAACTTGTCACTGACTGCAGTGAAGTTAAATCCCTTTTAAACTTGAAAACACCTAACAGACATATGTTCAGATGGCAGCTGGCTGTTCAAGAGTACAGATGGAGAATTGCAATTATTCATAGGGCTGGTATTGTTCACTCAAATGTGGATATGTTATCAAGGTGACCTTTACCAAATGATGACTCTAATCCTGCTTATGATCCTGAGGATGAAATTATTCATATTCATGGGATATATGTGGTTGATATGGAGGAAGAGCTATTAAAGCTTATTCTGGAATCATATGATAGGGACACTGACTTGAAAAAGTTATGCAACATATTAAATGATCCAAAGAATGCTTCAATACAAGCATTAATTAAAACCATCCCACCAAAGTACCAAAAAGCTTTGGAAAAAGGTAAATTTTCAATTGATGAAGGATATCTATATTATAGAAAAAAGTTGAGTAATGTTATTTTTATTCCTCCTTCTATGAAAGAAATCATCTTGAAAATTTGTCATGATGACATATTAGCTGGACATTTTGATCTTGACAAAACAATGATCAGAATTAAGAACACTGCTTGGTGGGCCAATATGTCTGAAGACAAAAAATTATATGTTGAATCTTGTGATTCTTGCCCAAAATCAAAAAGATTAACTGGTAAAAGAGCAGGATTAATGCAACATATTGAACCTCCTGATGCTCCATGGCAAATAATAAACATGGATTTTGTAACAGGATTACCTATTGCTGGTAAAGACAGTTATAACTCTTGTTGGGTTATTGTGGACAGATTCACAAAAATGTGTCAATTTATTCCTACCCACAAGGATGTTTCCACTAAAGAATTAGCTTTCTTATGGTGGTCTCATATGCTTAATACTGCTGGTTTTCATAAATCCATAATCTCTGACAGAGACCCTAAATTTACTTCTGAATTTTGGATGTCTCTGATGGATGTTTGTGGTTGTGATCTGAAACTTTCTACTGCCCATCACCCTCAGACTGATTGTTTAGCTGAAAGAATGATTCAGACATTAGAGGACATGATAAGAAGATATTGTGCCTTTGGCCTTGAGTATAAAGATAATGACAGATTCACTCATGATTGGGTTACCTTACTTCCTGGGTTAGAATTTGCTTATAATAGCACTGTTCATTCTGTTACTCAAAGAAAGCCTTTTGAGCTCTGGCTTGGATATGTTCCTAATACTCCTGCCCAAATTCTCAATAACAAAATACCTAAATTGGATATACATCCTGGTGTAAAATCTTTTCTTCAAATGCAACAACTATGTAGAAATCATGCTAAAAAATGTATTGAAAAATCATTTGAATATGAGAAGAAAAGATGGGACAAATCCCATAAAGAATACACTTATAAAAAGGGTGATGAAGTGTTGATTTCTACAGTCCACTTCAACTTACAAGGTAATAACAAATTGAAAGATCCATTTGTTGGTCCATTTGTTGTCAGAAGAATGATTGGAGATAATGCAGTTGAAGTTATTCTGTATTCTCCATATGACAGAAAACATCCTTATTTTCCAATATCTCTTTTGAAAACTTACACATACAATAGTGATTTATTTCCAAAAAGGAGGGGTAGACCAAAGAAAACCCCAAATGAAATCCCTAAGACAGCAGAAATTGAAAAAATTTTAAATGACAGAATAGTTACTGCTGAGAAAGGTACAGAATACTTATTGAGATTCAAGAATAAATCATCTGAATATGATTCTTGGATACCTGGGAAGGAGATATCTAATCTTCCTACTCTACTAAAAAAGTATAAAAAGAAAAAATCATAGCATTTTTTTTTTATTGTTTTTTTAGAGTGAGGGAGTGTCAGCCAGGCTACTAGACTTACCCAGTGAAATAATTAATTATTTACTGGATGAAGCCGCACCTTATCATTTTAATTATTATTTAATTGTAATTTAGTTACATTTAAATTAGTTATAATAAATTAACTAATTACAGAATGATAAAATTAAAAAATTAAATAAATAATTAAAATTAAAAATATAAAATTGTCCCTTATATTTTTCTCTAACACCGTGCTCATTTGACAGGTTGGAAAAAATAAAATTTTATATTAAAAAATAGATATTAAGATAAAATAAGATTTTAATATTCAAATAATATTAAATATATACAAAAAATTCAAAATTCTTATTTAGAATTGACTTCTACAGTAAATATTAAATAAAATGATGTATTTCTGACATACTCTGTAAATACATCTTTTTGACGCCTTCTTTTTAGAATAACTTTATTATTTGAAATACTCCTTCTGGAATATTCTTTTCTCTCTCTCATACTACTGTTTTTAGAATTTGATTGCCGTGCTTTGTCTCTCCTTTGCCTATAAAAGGCCTCTCTTTTTGTTGTCTTTTAATCATTCTTTTTACCAACTTACTTATTACCACAACTACAATATAACACTTATTTCTTATATTTTATATCTTTAGTATTTACAAGGACGTAATTCTAATCTATAACTTATATTAATATTTTAAGTCTACCTCTTATCATTGAGTAAACATCATCTTTGATTGAGAAATACGTACTAAATTATTGAGAGTCCAATTAATCCTTAAAATCTTCATACAAACTCCGTACCAAAGCTTCTAGACCAAAAGTGTACCTTGACAGTAGGATTCCCCCTCTGCATCAAAAGTCAGTGGATATCTTCTAATGGCCAATGAATTACAAAATAAGACAAAGGGAATGATTTATCTTTTGCCTAAACAGATGTCTGAATGCCTCAAGAACTATCAAGCCAAATACAAGAAGGCTAAGACTCTTTCATCTTCCACTGGTTTTGGTATGAAATTGAATTCTTTATGAAAGTTTTTGATCACTAGTTTTTTAATTTCATACATATTTCATTCCAATTTTTTTTAGAAAGTTTTATTGATAGAATGTGTTAAAGCTAATTAGTCTGTTGAGGAAATTGACCACTTATCTGAAAATTTTTGATGACTAGCTTTTTTATTACATTCATATTTTATTCCAAATTTGTTTCAAGTCAAAAGTTTTACACATCTAATTTGAAAATTTGGCAATACCCCCCCCTGCAATTTACTCTGGGAGGGGGTAAGGATTATCAAATTTTCATTTTAATTTCATAAATAATTAAGTAAATCAATTAAAAAAGATAATCAACAAAGTAAAGGAATCCCAAATACTATCTTCCAATGATTTCATGAGCAAAGCCAAATATAAAATATTACAAGAATGGTATTATGAACTAATTCATAGAATATAATTGAATGAATACAGCACAGGAGCCCAATGGTACAATACTTAAACTGATTGATTATCTTTATTAACTGATAAATTAAAAGTTTAAGAAAAAAATAAAAAATTAGAAATCTTTTGATTACCATATTTAGAACCCCTCCCTAATGGTTTAGTATCCATTGAACCTTCACCCCTTACTTTACTTACCCAGTTTCTCAAACTTTGATTGATCTGAAAAGAACATCCAAAATGAGTAAACTTTTTGCAAGATTCCAAACCAGGAGCTGCCTTACTATTTTGATGGTTATCTCTTGAAGAATTCCAAATTTCTTTGATAATCCTATTTCCTAAACCAAATTTCATGATAAATTTATGATCTGGAAAGTATATTCCATGGCCTTTGATTTTAGCAGGTGAAGGGATCAGTCTTCCAGTAATAGGATCAATACAACCGAAAAGCCAAAAAGTAAGTATATTTGAATCTGTTTTGTAAACATGGCTTTGGCTATGAAATCCTCCATATTTGATGATAAAATTTGAATAAAAGATATAATAGTTATTGAGTTCAAGTCATTCCATATATGTCCAATTGAGAAGTCCAGCTTTCTTGGCCAGTTTATGATTAGATTGAAACGCACGAATATATAATTTTTTCAAGAAATTGGACAAGAAATAATTGAGTGATCCTGAGAGTTGGGAGATAAAAGCCTAGATAATCATCAGATAAGTGTTTCAGAAGCCTTATTCTCTAATTATGCAATATAAAAACATGAATTTAATTAAGTAAAATTTGGAAAAAAAAGGCTCAACTTTAAAGGTCAATAGCTCAGGAACCACTGAACCAAATTCAAATCCATTCATGTGAAATGAAAGATAGGCTTCAGAAGAATATTCAGCTTAAAGAGCATTAGAATCAAATAAACTTAACCTTAATTCTGACTCTGCTTTTCAATATTGCACAAAAACTTGAAAAGTGATGATGAAAATTCCAAGAAGAGGGAGATAAAAGCCTAGATAAACATCAGATAAGAGTTTCAGAAGCCTTATTCTCTAATTATGCAATATAAAAAAATGAAATAAATTAAGTGAAATCTGGAAAAAAAGGCTCAACTTTAAAGGTCAAAATCTCAGCAACCACTGAACCAAATTCAAACCTGTTTGTGGGAAATGAAAGATAGGCTTCAGAAGAATATTCAGTTAAAGGATATGTGATTTAAATAAACCTAACCCTAAGTTTTTACATAAAAAACATGAAATAAAAAACATTTTAGTAGGGAAAAAAGGCTCGACTTTAAAAGTCAATATCTCAGCAACCACTGAACCAAATTCAAATCTGTTTGTGGGAAATGAAAGGTAGCCTTTAGGAGAATCTTCAGTTAAAAGGACATTAGATTCAAATAAGCCTAACCCTAATTCCGAGTCTGATTGTCAAAATTTTACCAAAACTTGAAAAGTGGTAATGGAGAAGAGAACAAGAGCAGTTTAAAAAGTTCACTGTTATCCAAATAAGAGTCATACATACATTTAAGTATGAAATTTTCATAGAAGGAAAGAGGTATCATATAGGCATGAAAAAAAGGAGATGCAGCTTACCTTTATTGAAAAGTAAGAAAAATAGAGTGAAAAAGATAAATGTTGGAATTTGGGGGAAATCAAATATGGATTAAGTGAAATGCATAAAGAATGTGAGATGTATGTGTTTTAATGACATGGAACCAAAAAAAAAGTGAAATAGGGGTAAGGGGGGATAATAACCATTCCAAGGTGGGATGAAGAGTAGGGTGATGGAGCTAAAAAAGAAAGAAAAGAGGGAGAGAAAAAAAGTTTAATTTTACCATCAAAATAAAAAATAACCACTTGCAAAAAATTTTGATACAAAAAAGAAAAAAAAACAGAAAAAAAAACAAAAAAAAATTATAATTAGAAAAGAAAAAATCAAAAAACAAAATGAATAAAATGACTTACCTGGGGAGATGAGAAGAGAAAATAAATAAAACCAAATTGTTTGAGGGATGTTTGAGGAGAGGAGGAAAGGATATGAGGGATGAATGAAAAAAGAAACAGTGAAAACTTATGTGATTTCATGTTGAGCTGGTGAATGAAAGCAAATGAGACATCCAAAAAAGAGACATTCACCATAAATTCAAAATAAAAATGAATATTTAAAAAACAAAACCACCAAACCAAGTGAATAAAGAACACAAGTTGAACATTTGGAGAGTATCAAAAAAAAAAATCAAAAGGTTGTGTTTCAAAATGTTGGAGGGTGATTGGCATAATGACAGAGTGTATGCTGGTGGAAAGAATGTTTTGTAATTTAAGAGAGGGGAGAGCTAGTGCAGGTTTAGGATCCTCTTCTTCATAAAGATCATTGAAAAGACATATAAGCTAAAGTGCCTTCAAAAACCAAGTCAGAATCAGAGTCAGAAGCTAATGTTAAAGTGATAGCATTCATAGCTGAGTGAATTTTCTTTCTAATAGAGAGGTGATTCATTATTTCTGGTAGAAAATTTTGTCAGTAGAAGGTTTAGGTGGTGAGTGGGAAGTGGGAATTCGCCATCAAATGAGCAGATGGGGTGTGTAGATAGAAAAAAATGTTATGTTTTTTCCACCAAAATTAAGTATCATAGAGTGAAGAGAGACATAAGGATGGTGTCCACAATTATATGTCATGTAACTTTCTGAAAAATCAATCATGGATGTGATGAGTTTAAGATCAGGAATTTGGAATGGAAATTGGGGTATAAGAGGTGGGATAATACATTATTGTGCAATCCTTATCCACTAGGGCCTGGGGCTAGTGGATAAGGATCTTCCACAATTAATAATGTCTGATCCTGGCAAAAAAAATTCCAGATCCCTAATTGTGGATCCATGGACATTGATTCCCCCTTATAAAAATATATCAAAATAATTAGGTGATATGGTTTAAATCTAAAAGTTAAAGCTTAAAATTCTGGGTTAACAGGAGTTTTCAATAAAAAGAGCCACTGATTTTCTTTTAGATTTTTTCCAAAACTAATTAATTAATTGATTAGACAGGTTTAAAGGGATACTTTTGAACAAAATAATATAATTTTCAGTATTTTTACTGATAAATTAAAATTGAAAATGAGCATTAAATTGTGTTTTATAAAAAAAATACAGTGAATAATTCAGATTCTTAAGCTCCCTTTGTTTTATTTCTATTAATTTTTCATTTAAGTCTCACTATTATTTCGGCACATAATCATCCATCCTTGGTAAATAGCTCAAGATGAGCTCAAATTTGAGTTCAGTATTAGCTCATTGTAAGTTTCATCTGAGTTCCATCTTACTTCAAGTTGAGGACTTGCTGTCAAGTCCCTTCTCAAATATTGTGTGGTGATTTACACCTGAAAAGAAATGTGAGCACCTTATATTGGGTTTCAATTCTCTTATCTTTGATTTAACTCAGTTGTAGCTCAGTTTTAAAGTTTTCTGTAAAGCCTTGCATGTTGATGAACAATGCGTATACCAGTTTTCATGATATCCAATCTGAGTTTGTTTTGAATCAAGAGTGAAATCGTCAGTGTGTGCTAGTATCTAAGTATGATTTAATAGTAAATATTAATGTTCCTACTACTTATTGAAGAATGATTTAGTGATTAAACCTCAGGGGAAGACTAATAAAATAGTTTTTCTCTATGTAAACTCACAATACTTGGATTTTTATGTGTGCTAGTGGTGGAAAATAGATAAATAAAATATAGTTAAAACTTATATAAAGATAATATCAATTTATAAATGCTTTATTATATATTTATATATTATAATAATTGTGTTATAGTGTTTTTTTAATGTGTAGTAAGTAAGTGATGTCTAATAATCGGTCAAATCCTCCCTTACTTATACCAAAATCCACTGGAGTGCACAGACCTTCAATCCAGATGATGTCACTGCTATCCACGGCAATTACAGCACTGTGAGGGCCCATAACCTCCCCATGGCGTCCACTTCAAGCATTTTCAACAACCCAGACCTCCAGTAAGGACCCTCCATCACAATTAATGATACCACAGACCCATACCATAAATAGAATAAACAGATAAAAGTGGATACCATAAAGAAACAGGTAAAATAACTCATCCAAAGAGTATATAATGAAACTCAAAGCATATAAAGAACCAAATTAACTGTCCAAGCCCCAAATAACATCCCCAAGCATCCATATTAACCCAGTAATGATGTCCCAACCCATAAATCCGTGAAAATCCATCAAAGGAAGCAGATTATGTTGTCCAAGCTGGATATATGTGCCTGAAAAAGGAGTATATGCTTGTGTAGGCGTTGTAAGTCCACTGAATATGTCCATATGGCCTAAAATAAGCAGAAAAATAAAGTTTATAGGCTATTAAGAGGTTAAAACCCACTTATAGACCTAAATATACATAATAGGGGGTGTCAGTTCTGGCAAATCTGCACTTAAAAATCCGCACTTAAATAAGTGCGGATTTCCAAAACACACTAGCCCCAATACTGGTGGATTTCAAAATGAAATAAGTAACTTATTTCACTCAAATCCACACTTTCTCAACCAAAAGTGCTGATTTCACCATCAAGTCCCATTTCACTGATTTGTCAGCATCATCCCATTCATACGCAGCACTCCACAGCACAACACTTCATAACTCAAAACATCATACATCACTTACATTTTCATATCAGATCATATAAGAGTCATGCCTTATTCACTTTCAAATCGTGATAAATTACATAAAGCAATGACTTTCATGGCTCTTGAACTGCTCTTGGACTCTGATTGAAATTCTGATTCTGATCTAGAAGAAGATTTTGTCGTTTTATCAAAAATGGCCACGAAACATTACCTTCTTCACAGAAAGCCTCAAGTACTTCATACCCCCAAGTTCACCATCCAAACACTTCTTAACCTATCTACACCCAGTTTTAGACAGCTGTTCAGGACTTCTCAGGAATGTTTCCTTAAATTGCTTGAGCTTATTCAGGATCATCCCATATTTCACAATAATTCTCAAAAAGAACAACGACATCCTTCAATTCAATTGGCCATCAGACTATGTTGTTTGGGTTTAAATGGTAATGGAGTCGCTTTGAAACGTTTAGAAAATGTCTTTGATTTAGGGTATGGTTCAGTTAACACTTATACCAAATGATGTATCACTGCCATCAACTCCTTGGAATCTCAACTTCTCACCTGGCCAACAAAAGAAGAGCGACTTGAATCATCTCAGGTTATGCAAGCAGAGGGCTTCCCAGGATGTATTGGTTTTGTTGATGGTACTACTATTCCTTTGAGCCAGAAACCTGCTCAAGGTGGAAACAATTACTTTGACCTTAAAAAGTGGTAGATTATTTTTAACTCCTTTCATTCTCTTTGAAACTAACACAAACAAATATATCTTCTTTATAGATATTCAATTAACGTTCAGCTTATATGTGATGTAAACAAAAACTTTATATCATTCTTTGCTGGCTATCCTGGCTCATGTCATGACTCCTACGTCTTCCAAAGAATGCAAATTTTGAATGAACCTGAAAAATTCTTTGATGAAGATCAGTATCTTCTTGCAGATTATGCTTATGTGAATGGAAAGTATGTACTTCCTGCTTTTCAGGGAGCAGCTTCAGAAGACAGTCAAAATGCCAAGTTCAACAATCATTTGGCAAAGTCAAGAGTCCGTATTGAACATTCTATTGGAATCTTGAAAGGCCGTTTTTCTAGTTTAAGGGAATTAAGAAGTCCCCTTAAAAATAAATCTGAAATGGAGGCGGTGATCAACTGGATTCTGTGTTGCACTATACTTCATAACCTACTTGCTGACCTCAAAGATCAATGGTTAGAGCTGTACGAAGATGAACAAGTTGATTCACCTCTGACTATATCCAACACTTTTATTTCTCAATCAACTAGTATAAGGGCAAAAATTCTTCCAATAACACTCCAAAATTTTTCAACGCAATTTTAAATTTTTTTTTCATTCTCTTCAAATGATCAATTTGCATGTGTTATTCACTGAGAATGGTAATTTTTTTGCATATTTTTTTGGTTTTTGAATTTTCTGTTAAAGTCTTATTTTTTTTATCTCTCTGTGTTTTCTTTCATCAACTCAACATGAAATCACATATTTTCAGCAAACGCATATTTTTTCAGTCACTCTCTTTTTTTTCTTCACTCATATCCGTTTTCTCCTCTCTTCCTACATCACTCAAACAATTTCAATTATATTTTTTTTTCTCAACTCATCTCTCCAGGTTAGTCATTTTATCTTTTTTACTTGATTTTTTGCCAATTTTTTTTTTGGTTTTTTGGTTTTTTTGTTTTTTTTTGTTTTTTTTTTGTAAGTGGTTTTTTTTAAATTTATAGGTAAAATTAACCTTTTTTCTCTCTCTCTCTCTCTCTCCCTCTTTTCTCTCATTTATCCTATTCTTTATCCCCCCTTTGCCTGGGCTTTTTCCCACCTTTACCCTCTCCTTGGAATGGATACATCCCCCTTTTCCCCCCTTTGGCTGCCTTATTCCTCCCTCCTTGGCTCACTCTAACCTCCCTTTTCTCCCTCTTTGGTTTCATCTCTCCCTTTCTCCCCCTTGTTGGTGTCTTCATTTCCTCCCCTCATTCCTCTCCAACCCCCCTCCAACCCCCCCCTTCAATCTGTTCCTAACCCCCCCTCAAAACCCCCCTACCCCCCCCTTAAACGTTCCTTAACGATTCGTTAACGAATTGTTAAGTGACATTGAGGGGGGGGGGGGGGGGGGGGGGGGGTAGGGGGTTTTGAGGGGGGGATTGGGGGGATTTGGAGGGGGTTTGGGGGAGGTTAGGGGGGTTAGGGGGGGTTTTGAGGGGGGGAATATAGGTGTATTGAAGGGGGTGTTGGGGGGGTTGGAGGGGGTTTGGGGGGGATTGAAGGGGGGTTTGGAGGGTGATTTGTAGGGGGGTTTTTAGGGGATTTGGAGGGGGATTTGGGGGAGATTGAAGGCGGGTTTGGAAGGGGGTTTGGAGGGGTTTAAAAGGGGATGTGGAAAGGTTGGAGGGGGGGTTTGTACAAGGGTTTTGGGGAGGTGGGAAAGGGCACAGGGGGGAAAAAATGAGGACTTGTAGGCAAGTCGTTTTTTTGTATTTCTAACTAACCTTGCTGTAACCTGGTTAGAACTTCAAGTGATCCATATTCAAAACTGCCTCTCATGAATCAGGGAGTGAAGTTTGGAGTCCATACTTTTTACTTTTATTAGTTAGCTCAATCACTGGCAGTAAATATTTGTATATATATTTATTGTCCACAAAAAATATACAATTCTAAAACCACATTAAAAATCAGAATAGCTGCTGGCTATATTTTTTAATGATATCATACAACAAGTATTTGAGAAAACATTTGCAAAACCACTAGGATGTGTAGTTTTTGAAACATGAACAATAATTTCCTTGCTATTCATAACTACTTTTTTTGACCATTTATCATAACACCAAAAAACATTAAGCCCAGATTTTAAATAAGGATTTTCAATTTTAGGATCCACAATGTCATATAAGCCAACTAAAATAAAATTTTGACCTGAAAATGTTGTTGACTGCCACATTTTCAATATAACCCCAACAACATTTCCTTTTGATGAATTTACCTCAACATTGCCATTTCCTTGATTTGTTGAATATAATGAGTAGTTTTTTCCATCCAGTAACAAGTTATCTACTTCAATAATTTGAGGTGATAGAATTTGAGATGAAACAAATGGTTGATTTTTCGTAAAAATACTGGAAAATATTTTTTTACCATCAATCATGTTGAGATACTCTATCCACAATTCATAGTCTTCACACAGTAGTTGAGATGATTTTGAGGGAATATTTCTTTTCTCTGAATTGAAGACATTTTTCATTTCATTCTCAAATCAATCATTAGTTCTGTCCATTAATGATTGAAGCTGACCGGTCAAAATAAACCTTTTCATAATGGTCTTGTCCATTTGATCTTTAAAAAAAATGAAATTAATAAAGTTAAGTATCTTTAATTAAGGAAAACATACATGTTTTCTTATTGGCAGGAATGGAGCTTAACATTCCATTTATACGCTCGTGGGCCCATGCTGCAGTTGATGGTGCTGGCCCAAATCTTCTCAGAACTTCAGGAAAATGTTGTGCTAAGTGGATGTTTGGCTTTATATTGATATCTGACCAAAATTCCTTAAGACACTTCATATAATCTTTTAACTGACCTTGAAGAGATGAAATTTGAGCTTCACGTATCTCCAAGGAAGTCAGAATATTGATTATTGAAACCAGCAGTGAAAGACATTTAATCAACTTCTTCTCTCATGCGTCAGAATTTTCAATAGCCCAAACTGGTATCAAAGCTGCCACATAGTAAATTTTACATAGTACAAACCATTCAGCAGCTTTAAGATTTGTACCAGCCTCTCCTAGACTACTAGGAACACAGGTTAGCCATGAAGGGGTCTTAGTATTGCGGATACAGGTTTGAACAATTAAAAATTCACTCGATCGTAGACACAAATTATCTGTTGATGCATCTGGGTTTTGTGCTGGTTTCAAAGTGACTTTGGGTCTTGATAAATCTGAATATTTCTGAAAGGTGTGATCTACAAAAATATTTTGAGATACAATTTTCATCTAATAATAGCTCATTTTAACTTACATGAACTGGAAAAATTGGATCTAGAATCATTTTTATCCAAACAGATATCTTTAGGAAGTTGATTGTGACTTTTTGATGGACCAGCCGTTTTTACTTTCTTGACCTGCTCATGAAAACTATCATGATGAGAAGGTTTACGTTTAAAAGTTTTTCGCGGAGGTAGAAGTACACAAACAGAACTTTTTGATTTATTAGATTTTCTTGAAGGTTGAGAGGATAAATGAGGGTAAGAAGGAGACTTTGATTTTTTCTTTTCAGTTGAAAACGAATATATGAAATTACTAGAGGCACTAGAAAATGAATTTTGGCTTGATATGGAAGGATTTGGATCAAAATCATTAAAGCCTCTTTTTGATCTATTTTTCTTTTGTTTTTGAATTCTTTCTCCAGCCAAATGTATCTGAAGGTACGTTTTGCTGAAGTCTTTTGCCATTCCAAGGAGTAAGCAGTGCATCAACTCAATTACAACAAATGAAATTGGTTCCAATATGGAAGCTGAAGAAGTGATGAATATCATAAACCTTTACTCTCCAAGATTTCTTTCCTTTCTTGTGCACTGGAAGCAGTTTTCCATTTGAGAGCGTATGTGCAATGGTGAGAATCAGTCCAAGAAAAAAATTCAGAAGGAGTTTTGCCAGATTTCAGTTCCTCCTTTGAAATGTAGCAAAAATGGCATGGGATGTTAGAGCTATAGCTAGAAAATCCTGAAAGCTTCTGGATAGCTGGAAGATCACCAATCAAAGGAAATATCGCTGCATGGATTAAACGTCCATTTGGGTGATTATAAGTCTTGGAGAAAAACATCCTTTCCACAAGGCAAGAAGTTTGTCCAAAAGTGGTGTAATAACGTGATTACAATGGTCCAAACTGGGTTCATGAGGCCCAAGTGTAATTCCTGCCAAAAAGACATGTTGCTTTTTATATTGTAAATGAGGTGGGAGATTGAGACAAATCAGTATGATTGAACCAAATGATAACTTAATATTACCACCAATTTTGTTCCCAAATGGATTAAACCAATCCATATACAAACTAAAAACCAAATTCCCACTTTTTTTTTGTAAAATAACCTCCACTAGAATCTTTAAATTCTTTCCACACTGACCCATCCCATAAGTCACACATTTTTCCATGTGTCTGCCGTGGTCTTCTCAAAGAAGTGTTGAGATCATCCTCAAATCCAGGAAGAAGTAGAAGACGTGCAAGCCAAGATAGAAGGGACTGAGTTGTATAAGTTTGTGCTGGTAAGGATTTATTATTTTTCACTTTGAACAAGGGGTAGTAGCATATCAGCAAATCTTCCTTCTTCTTAGGAATGGGATTTAGTAGAAGTTGTTTGCAGTGACTATGATCATAGTTGTACTCATTGACTGATTTATAAGGTTGATGAAAGCAATTCTGACAACAGAGTAACGTTTTTAAAGGGGCTTTGAGATTAAGTCTCTGGATAATAGTGTATATATCATGCGGAAGTAATTGAGATTCTCATTCAAAACTAGCAGGATTTCCAAAACTTCTGGAAATTAGTTGAATTTTGAAAAATTTAGCTTTAATTCTTATTTCAATTTGGTCCCTAGATAGGTTTTGTACCAAGTGGCCATGAGCAATTTAAATGAGGGTAAAAAAAATAAGGTGAGAGATGGGAAAGAGCAGGTGGAGAAAAATCAGAGGAATCAATACGTGTGAAATTCAAGTTCAACAAACTAGATGATTTTGAGATATTAGATTTTCTTAAAATAGGGGTAGTTGAGTCGGTATTCAAAGTATCAGGTGTTAAAATGGGTTGGTGGGTTGGCTATGATGATAAAAATTATTTTGGTGGTTAGAAATGATATAAAATTAGAGAATAATTCAATTGCATACCTCTTCTGAGAGGGGAATTCTTTGTTGTGAAGTGCTGGCAATTGGATGTGAACTCAAAGTTACTTCAGGATGGGAGGTTGAAGGAAGAGAGGATGGAATGTTGGAAATTGTTGGTGATTGTCTTTCTTGATTTTTTTTAAAGAGTAAAATTTTTTGTTGATGTTTATAAAATTTTGTAGAAGACATTGAAACACCTCTTTCAATTTCACCATTAGGATTAGTAAATGTCTTTTTATCACAGCCAAGTTCAGAGCAAATGCAAATATTGTACTTAGTTGGCATTTTTAAATGGCTTATAAAAATATAATACTTAGGATGGTGGTGATAGAGGAACAAGGGGGAAATGAAATTTGATGTATTCCATGCCAAAATATGTATCATAACTGATTATTCAATTTGAATAATATACTAAATTGAATTAAATTTTTTTTCAAGTTTCATGGGTTTAATATTAAAGGTGTAGGAGCATGAAATTGCATGAACTGCATGGTAGAAGATACAGATACAAGTAAAAAATTCTGTACCATAATCAATCAGGGATATTGAACATACATGTATAAGAAATGGTTGACAAGATACAAAACTTTTTTCACTTAAAAATTAGAGTACTTTTTGTTGTACTGCATGATTCTCTGAGTATTTTGGTCAATGAAAAAAGGAAGTATAATTTAAAATTTAAAGACTGTAATTTATATTGTTAGGAAAATGAAAAAGGAAAATTTTGTTCAAAAATCATATTTGTATATTCAGCTAAACCATAGATAATTAACCATATAATTTATTTCTAAAAACACGTTTATGGAGTGAATAGAATTTAAATGAAATAAGTTATGAGTTTAAAATGATATTTAAGCAATGACATTTCAAAACTTAAAAATTATACCATTCAAAGGTAATCTTTCAGGTGCAATTATGAAAAATGATATTCAGTGTTTTTTTTAAAAAAATTTTCATCATTCAATGAATTCTTGTGAATGGATAAAATTAAAAATTGCAAAATTCATTAATACAGTGAAATAATTTTTCTTGTTGCTATTGAATGTACACATATTTTAAAATAAATAAGGTTATAAATAATAGAATAAATATTATAATAAATGTAAAAGAGAGGGTATTTTAAAGGATCAATTCCTGCATAGCAATAAGAACTGTGATGTAGTTAATGAATCAGTATTATAGCAACACAGTGGAAGATTACTTGGACAAGATGATGTTTCTGACATAATGGATGATTCTTTTCTAAGTGATACAACATGTTTATACAAAGATTTACATTTTCTGGTTCCTCTTAACTTATTCAAAGTAATCTGATCAATCTGGGAATAAAAATTGGAAAGTTCATCTGATTGCCATTTCAATTTTCTCTTCCAAAGATTTCCTTCCTCATCCTGCTCAGTGTCAGAGTGATAATTTGGGTTATCAAATAAGAAGAGATATTCTTGATCCAGTACAGATATCGCAGTATGGAGCCAAGATTTTTGTAACTGAAGTAGAGTTTCAATGAAAGTTCCTCTAGAAAAAAAAACTTGACTCACTTTTCTTCTAGTTTCCTTATTTTTTTTTCCAGGACAGAAAATTGGAGGTGATCTGGACTGTCCCTGTTGGGTGCGGAGCCATCGTTCTACTATGAGTGGCACAAAATCCTCTTGGTACTCATTATGATCAAAGACATAATATCAAAATGCCTGGTTTTTGAAGGCATAGCAATAGTGCTTTGTCAGATGAGAGATAACCAATTGATTCCATTCTGTGTCATCATTCATAGAAAATCATAGTCAAGGTATTCCAACTGCTTTAGCATCATTATGACAAATATGATGAAAAACAAGTGGAATTGTTTTTTGCCGCCCAGAGGGAAATAACTGCAGTTCCTCCATGGTTTCAGTTGCTTTGGATATTTTTGGAAGGGAAGTAGAAGGTAAAGGATTTACAAGAGAAGAGATTTCAGAAACAGTTGGAGAAGATGGATAAGTATCTTCTTTCTTGCATTTCCCAAGGATAAGCTTTATAAAATCAATTATAGAAGCTGTTGAGGTAGCCTTGGAGTTGGGAACACCTATTTCAGCAAGAATTTTATTGAATGCCCTAGAGCTTTTGAAACCTGTTGCTGGTATTAAAGTAGAATCTAAAATTTTACATTAGTGAAAAAATTATAGTCTATCAAATAGGAAACTCACATGAAGACATTGTTTGTGGTAATTAAAAATATGTACAAATCAGGGGAAATGGGGGAAAAGAGGGGATAAGTACACCTTATATATCAAATCTTAACATTTTCCCCTTGTTAATAACTTTGAAAGGGCCTAATAAATTTTTTTTCCTTTGTGTACTTGTGAACCTAAAAACATTTTTTAATCAAACTAAGAAAATCAAACATTTTATTAAAATTAAATGTAATTACAAGATGATTATGAAGATATTTTTGCCCATCTAGATGCTGCTCTCAGGAACAGCCAAGCTAAAAGTATTTCAAATTCAGTCTCAAAGAATCACAGCTGAAAATGAAAATAGCTTACTCAGCCAAGTACAGTTTTTTTGATTGAATCTAAAATTTTAAATTATTGAGTAATAATATTGATAAAGATTCTTGGAAAATTACCCACTCGTGTAATATTTTCTTCTATTGTAGAGGCAACAATATATCTGTAAACATGGACCTCTTAGTTTGACCTATCCTTCAAACTCTGTCAATGGCTTGTTTCTCCATCAAAGGGTTCTAGTAAGGTTCCTAAAAATAAAAGTTAGATTAATCATAATTTGAGAAATTGAAATCTTACAATTAAGAAAACATGTGATGCCATTGTCAGATTAAGACCTTCTCCTCCAGCCTTCAAAGACACCAAAAGAACACCAGAATCAATGGTAGAGAATGACTGAAGGACAATTTCCCATGCACTCATGTCAAGTGAACCATCAAATCTGAGATTTCGGATATTGTACTCAGAAAGAGCAAATGAAATTCTATTATTTTGAAGGTTAGTTTTAATATTTTTTCATTGAAAGAAAAACTTACAATTTGAGTGTGTCAGTCCACTCAGAGAAAATGACACATTTCATTTCTTTTTCAATAGAGTATAATTTGTGAAGGAAGTTGACCAGGTGGACTATTTTTGGACTCTCCTTCCAGTCCATTTCTTCCACCACAGATATTTCCTAATTGTGTGGGAACTGAGGGCGATTGCAGAAACGTCGCAATGCTGATAGAGCCACTAATCCAGAAGGATCTTTAGCAGGTAAGCTGTTTTCATCCATGTTGAGCTGCTTGAATAAGGTATTATGCCACATGATGTACATTTCTGAAAGTTGACCTGTCAAATTGATAATGAAGTTTTGATATTTCACTCTATTTATGAAGTTAACATCCCCCTGATCCAGACATATAGAATTCTTTGTCCTTCAAATCATTATGTCCCCTAAGACATTTTGAATAATCTTTTTGACATCGGTAAATTGGCCTTTCTTTTCTGGAGATCCAACGTATTTATTCCATCCTTCAGAGGTTGATAGTGGCTCAAGACGTAAAAATTGAAAGATGGGAAATAAATCTTGGACTTTGTTCTGGATGGGAGTTCCAGTTAGACTAAGACGGCGAGATTTCTTTAGTGCAGTAACAGATATGGAGGACTTTGAAGATGGATCACGTATCTAACTATAGGAAAATGAATCAAATTTATTAAATCAATAGTGATTAAAAACTTACTGTGCTTCATCCAGAATCACAAGAAACCATCGAACATGGAACAAACCTTTCTTTTCTAAACTTCCTAAATCATTTATCATAATATGATATGATGTTAAGACAATGTCAGCCTCATAAAAGCTTATGAAATTTTCACTTCTGCCCTTTCCATGATGAATAATCACTTTATTCATCAAATCAGGATCAGTATGTTGTAAAATTTTGTGTTCCCATTGTTTCAATAAAGTTGAGGGTACCACTATGAGTGTTGCCTTCACCTTCTTTGTGCTTGATGAAGGGTTTTGAAGACGTGAAAATTCAGCAGCTTCATTTAAAGTACTAACAATCAGAGCAATTGTTGACACTGTCTTCCCAAGGCCCATGTCATCTGCTAATAGAATTGATTTCGGAAGGGTGTTGGTAACTCTTCCACTCAATTCATTTTCCCAAGTCAAATCTCCACAGCACCTCCATAAATATGTTTCAGTATGCCTTTCCTGAAGTAGCATAAATGCAAGAGCCTGGCTTTGATGGAGTAAAAGGTGTGTTTTCAAATGTTGGGGTTGAGCCATAGAAGCTGAGTGACTGAATTTGATGGAGAGGAGTTCCTGTATGTGAATGAGTGAACCGTCAAGCTGAGTTGAAAACAGATATTGAACTTCACAGCCCAAGTGAAGAGAGGGTGTATAGTTAGTTTGTTCAGAAATATCCTCTTTGATAGGAAGAAGGAAGGTGTAGAGGGAAGAAATATGTTCTGGTAAACAGAAAAGTAATATATTGATTGTTGGAGGAAGGGTGAGATCTAGGTGAGGAACAAGTAGAGTCTCAATGAGTAGAAGAGGTGTTTCTTGACCAGGCGTCTAACCACCAACTGGAGCTATAGTTGTTGAGGAGGATGGTTTTCCAAGAAGAGTGTAGAGCAACTTTGCATGTGTAGAGATAAGATTTCCCACACAAAACTTTGGCTTCTGTGAAAATATTTTGATAATATTTTCAGTTTTAGATAAATAAATAGAAACATGATGTTTCTGAACTGAAGCTGTATTGTGACTAGTTGTGGTGTAGGACCTCAAGATGCCAATACAAATGGGTTTGATAGTAGAAACATCCATGATGGTAAAGAAATAAAAGATGGGACAATTTTTTGAGGAAGCAGAGCCCTATATATAGGATTTGATATTTTGGGAACAAAGGGAATTTTTTGTTTGGAAGTGTTTTAATTTAATGCAGAAGTATAAAGGGCTAAATTAATAATGTAAAACCTTCAATTATATATAAAAACTACATGTACTACATAATAAATCTTTATTTTTAAATATTAAAAACTTTCAAGGAACTTTATTTTTAATTTTTTGGAGGTGCATTTAATAAATTAAATTCATATTTTGTAAAAAAAGGTCATCAAATATAGTTTGAGAGATCAATAATTAAATAATACTGAATTGCCTAAATTTACTTTAGCTTACAGCTGCTTACATAAATTAATAATGATTATATTTTTTCATATTTCACTTGAATAATCATCTTGCAACATTCTAAGAACCTGTTTCCTAGAAATGGTTTTAGATTTGAAGGCTAGATGTGTTCAGTGTATAGAATAATATCACAATATATTTTAGTACATTTGATTAAATTTTAACTTATGAAATAGCTTATTAAAATTCAAAAACAGCTTTTAATTTCCCAATGAAATTTTAAGGAATATATATGTACCTTGATATTGGGAATCTTGAAAATTTCTATTTTCAACACCAAACAATTATACAAAAAATTTGACATAAAAAATTTAATTTTATAAAAACCAAAAAAAAAAATTATTATTTTATATTTTAAGAACAGTATATTATTAATTTTACCTTCATTACCTCTGACTTACCCCTTTGAATCACTTATTTTAAACCTTTGAAGCCCCCCTGGGGCCGACTGGGGGTGGAAAAGGGGCTTAAAAAGTGCCAGGAAAGGCTGCGCAAAGGTGTTTCTCTCTAGTAAAATTCTGTTATACCCCTCATAAAAACCTTTCTCAATTCCATAAACTTACAATCCATAACCTTATATAAATATTATGTTTAATCTCTGCTTACTTTTTTTCTCTCTCTCCATGTTGCCAGTCACAAATTTATATATATGTTATTTCCCATCAAACATGTAGTAAAATGTAGTTGAAAAAAATAAATTTTTTGTTGATTTAGTCCTATAAAACTCCCCAATTACTCACTTTTCACATTGAAAAAATAATTACCTATATACTTATTCCAAAGTCATCACCTGTCCCAGTTCCCTTATTCATGGTTTGATGGACCATAATGTTTAAATTATGGTGCATTGAACCTTTTTTTAAACTCACACTCTCTGATCCCATGAAAAAAAATCCCACAATTATTTTTATTTTCATGGGACCACAGTATTTTAACTCACGTATTTTTGCTATATTAATCAAACATTCAATTTCTTATGGCTCATTTTTGAGCCAGGATTGGTGCCTGCTACTTAGTCACATGCAGCAAAGTATTGCTGCGACACTTTGCTGCATGTGACCAGCAGCTAGCCACCAAAGGCTGGGTCAAATGAACCATATCTGTTTTATGATATGGTCCATTTGACCTGGCCACCTAAACCATTACTTGTCACGTGCAGCAAAGTATCACAGCGATACTTTGCTGTACGTGACCTTTTTTTTCCTTGCCTTGACTTGGTCAGATAGACCATAACTTAATGTTATGGTCTATCTGACCATAGCCAGGGAGAAGGCACTGTCACGTGCAGCAAACTGTCGCTGCGACTCTTTGCTGCACGTGACCAGCCTTCTCCTATGCCCCCTTGGGCAGATGGACAATAGTATCAAAGTACTATGGTCTATCTGACCCAGGGTGTGGCCGGAGAGGGCTGGTCACATGCAGCGACAGTTTTCTGCATGTGAAAGCGCCCTCTCCCTGGCTATGGTCAGATAGACCATAACATTAAGTTATGGTCTATCTGACCAAGCCAAGGCGAGGAAAAAAAAAGGTCACGTGCAGCAAAGTAGTGCTGCGATACTTTGCTGCACGTGAACTAGAGGTGAGAAGCGAAAAAAAGGGAAATAGCTAGATGGACCAGATATTCTGGTTCATCTAGCTATACTGTGAGAAAAAGAAATGACCATATGAAAATATGTATCAGTGACACCTTTTTTTATATGGCTAAAAAATGAAAATAAAAATAATAAAAAATTTAAATGTGCCATTAGGCAAAATAAATAATAATATAGAAAAATTGAGAGTTAATAAAAATTTAAAGAAAAATTCAATTAACTTAAGTATATGTTAATTTATAGTAAGCTCAAATTAATCACAAAAAAATCAAAAACACCACAAAGAAAAAACAAAATAAGGCGGGCTGTGAAATAACATGGCTGTGCTATGCACATATGAGTTCAATTTATTTTTATAATATTATATTTCAATTTAAATTAATATATATAAATTTGTGCATAAATTAAAATGTGTTGTATTCAACTTCAATGTGAATAATGAATATGAGATGACCTTCACATTGAGATTCATGTGCAATTACATCTGCAGCTGCTTCTTTCTTCCTTTAACCACAATCATGCTCAACTCTCTCAACTCATTCAGATATTATGCCTTCCCAGGCTTCAACCCCTAGCCAAGCCCCTCCAAGCTCTCCCTCTGTGGCTGAAGAATCAGCATTGCCTGTACCTACTACAGCACAAGTTTCTACTCAAGATAAAGATAATGCTGGAACAGGCAGGTCTAATTTTTTGTGTAATTTTTATTTCTTGAGTTCTTTTTTTTTTTACTTTGGTCTCTTCTTGTATCAATTAGAGTCTGGAAAGTTTTCTAAGTCCATGGATATATCTAGCCCTCTCTCCTCTATAAAAGATTCTCAAGAATAAGGTGGAGGCTCTGGTGAGTTTTTTGTATCATTATTAGTTTTATTTTGAGCTAACAAGCTCTACTTCAGATGGTGCTTCAGATCACGCTCACGAAATGGAAGACTTTGAAGAGCACGAGGACAGAATTTTGAAGGATGAAGTCATTCAAGTCTCAAAGGATGATTTACTCACATGTGTATCTGAGTTTCAAGCATCAGTGGAGAAACTTGCTGGCAAGAAGATTCTTTCAGGCAAAATCAAGCAAAAGGTTCAAGAGCTTCTACTTGCATGTGAAAAATCCGAAAAAAGTATGTATTCTAGTATTAATTATTTTTCAAATAACTAATTTCTTCAATTTTAGCTGTTGCTAGTGGAAAACAGCTTCCACCAAATGATCAAATTGTTATCATTGATCTCACAAACAAACCTGAAAGAAGGGCTTCAAAAAGAAAACAGACCATTAAAGTTTCCAGCCATCCTGTTCTATCTGACTCAGAGGATGACTCCCAGCCTCACTCAAAGCTACATTCACTATACAAAAAGGATGCACCCAAGAGGCAAAGGTTATCAGCTAATCTAGATTCTTCACTACCACAAGCCTCAACCTCTGAGATACCTCCTCCCCCAGAGGAAACTTCATCAGCTCCCTGTATCCCCAATCCTTCTATCTCTATTCCTGAACCTGCTAAAAATATTGAAGCTCCATCACTCCCTCCAAAGAAACCTGCTGGTTCTAAAGAAACTGTTACCAAATCTATCATCCAATTAACCCCTTCTAAACCTCCCACTTCTAAACCTCCCCCTTCTAAATCTCCCACTGCTACATCTCCCCCTGCTCCATCTCCCCCTGTTCAATCTCCTGCTCAGTCCCTGTCAGTGTATCTAGTATTTAAGTATGATATAATAGTATTTATTAATAGTCCTACTACTTATTATTAAATGATTTAGTGATTAAACCTGAGGGGAAGACTAATAAAATAGTTATACTCAAATAAAACTCACAATACTTGGATTTAAATGCGTGCTAGTGGTGAAAAATAGATGAATATAATATAGTTATAGCTTATATAAAGATAATATCAATTTATAATGGATTTATAATATATCTTTGAATAATAATAATTGTGTTGTAATGTTTGTTTGAATTTTAGTAAGTGAATGATGATAAATAACCGTCAAAATCCCTCCTTACTTATACCCAAATCCACTGGAGTGTACAGACCTTCAATCCAGATGATGTCACTACTATCCCCGGAAATTACAGCACTGTGAGAGCCCATCACCTCCCCATGGCGTCCACTTCAAGCAGATTCAACACCCAGACCTCCAGTAAGGACCCTCCATCACAATTAATGATAACACAGACCCAAAACATAATTAGAAAATCCAGATAAAAGCGGATACCATAAAGAAACAGGTAAAATAAGCAATACAAAAGAGATTTAATGAAACCCAAAGCATATAAATGAAACAAATAAAGTGTACAAGCCCCCAATAAAATCCCCAAGCATCCACATTAACCCAGCAATGACCTCCCAACCCATAAATCCGTGAATATCCATCTAAGGAAGCAGATTAAGTTGTCCAAACTGAGTGTATGTGCCTGATATAGATGTCTATGCTTCTTTAGGCATTGTGAGTACACTGATTTTGTCCATATGACCTAAAATAAGCAGAAAAACAAAGGTTATAGGCTATTAAGAGGCTAAAACCCACTTATAGACCTAAATATACATAATATACTGCATATTTCACTGAATATGAGTTTTATGTATACATTTAAGCTTATTTATGTCCATAATTACTTAATATCACTTAAGATAAGTATATTATTACTCCATTAACACCTTAATAAGTATTATCTGGCTATGGATAAGCTATTTAAACTACTATAAGTTATATAATAGTGTAATAATTATATATATATGTAATATAATCATATATATAATTTTTTAACCTTATTTTTAAGATATAAGCTTAATATACTTAAGGTCATCTTATTTTAAGCATAAGAAATACTCAGTCCTAGGGATATCTAGGCTGACAGTCCCCCTCAACTCAAACTCCTGTTAATGCTCCAGCTGAAAAATCTATCCCTGATGAATCCTCAAGACCCTTATCTGCTTAAACTTCATTGCAACTGGCTGGCCCTATAGAATCTTCTTCAACTTCAAAAGAACAAAGCTCTATCCCTGCTTTCTCTACATCTTTCCCTCCCCAACCCACTTCAGTTCCCATTGCCTCATCTTCAACTGCTGTTCCTTCCACTGCCCCAGCTTCTACATCCAATCCAGATAATGAGGCATCATCATCTACTGCTAAATCAAATTACCGCTTTGTCTTGGCCCAGCATAGAGAATCTGTGGAAAAAATTTATTCCACATTTTCAGGTAGAATGGATCGAGATGCCTGGAGGAAAATGGCATTAAATTCTTTCATTATATTGGAGTATCATCACTCTATCAAGGTTGATTCCTCTAGTGAAACAAATAATTCAACAAACTGTGCCTGGCAGCAAGAAAGTTGCTCTATAGGGAAATGGCTTCAGCAGGTTTTGACTTTAGGTATGTTATTTCATATTTTCATCTGAATTATAATAGCAGTGGTTGACATTTTTTACAGCACCTTCTTACCTCCTTCCCTCAGAATCTGAACTATGGTATCGGCGTGACATCTTCCATACAGGCTTTATCAACAGTAAATTCAAGAATTCAACCTACTTATTTACTGCTCTTCTTTAGCTAAATGAGCCATCCAAGAGTCAGAAGAATTCTTGGGCTCATCTTATAATGGAAGCAATCAGTTTATCCGGACCCCGATTGAATTCTTCAAGAGAAACTTTTCAGACTGGCAGCACTGAAGATAGTGTCCTAGATGCTATCTCATACTTGGAGAGCTTGAAGATACAGAAAGATGTCAACAATGAAGAGAAATCAGATGCACTGTCAACTAGTAAGAAGGTTTCTATTGGACATCTCACTCTTCTTCATGACCAAATCCTTGTTATGCTTCAATTTTTGACTATGTTGGGGGGGTAATCCAAAAAACCTGACTTTTTGTTGGAAGAAAAAACTGGGGATACTTTGGTTAAATCAAAAACAAACACAGAACTTCAGTCAGAAAACCAGGATAAAAACTATTCTTATCTAGCTTTTTTCTTAGCTGGTGGTGTAAGAGGTTTGTTTTTGTGCAAGGATGATATCAGGAAGGCAAGATATATTTTTTGTGCTGAGCTAATTGAGGTCACCAATTGGCTCAAGAAGAGTCACAAAAACAGGGAAAGAGTCAAGTGGCCCAGGACACATAAATACATTGTTGATATTATTTTTACCTGTCTGGGTTCTGACAATTTTTTCAATAAGTTTAGTATGAGTATTGAAGACATTTCAATGGCTATCACCACACAATATGGGGGGCGGACTTGCTAGCGAGTCCGCAACCTTGGACCCAAACTCACCACAGATTGAACACACATTGAGCTATTGATAAAGGAACCATACAATCAGGGATGAACACCACTCAGCAGAACAGTTTTAGGTGGGTGTTCAAGTAGAGTTCAGTCTGAGTTCAGTCTGAGTTCCATCTGAGTTCAGGTTGAGGACTTGCTAGCAAGTCCACCCCCTATATTGTGTAGTGTATTGTTTTAGATTTTTTAGAGCAATGGTCTGTAGATACTAAAAACCAGGAACTTCCATGGATTGGAAAGGGGGGAAAAAAGATCAGCCTCCTAGTATAAGCTTGTAAATACATTGCTTTATTTTTTTAAATAAATATTATCTGATTATCTTTTTCATGTTTGCATGCGTGAATCTAAAATTTTTTCCATCTTAATATATTTTATAAAAAGATCAATTGATGGCTATGAATTACTAATTTCCATTTCCATGGAAGAGTGAAATATATTTTACAAATTAATAATATTGAGTAAAAGTTCATATTTTTGACCAGAAAGAATCAATTGCAATTTTTTTTACCTAATGGCTATCTTATTATGGATGTTTTAAAATTCTTACTATAAATTTATTTCTTCTTGTCAGATATAATGAATAATGCATATTATAATTATTTTGTTCTAAGAAGGTTCTATGATATTTAAAAACTTGCCTTATTTCCTAATAACAACCACATTCAACATCTACCTTCAAGAGTATCAAATCTTTTTTTTTACTAAGCCAAGTTATCCTCAAAAATGGACATCAGTACAGATGGTAATTATTTTTCATGTTTGTGATCTCAACTCTTGTACTCACAGGAAAAAAAGTTCCAATGGTTTAATCTCCAAGAGATAGTAGAGACAATTCCCCCAACCCAATTCATCACATGCATCACCAAATAGACAAGAAGAGGAGAGTCTGGCACCCCCACCTGCTTCACCCTTGCGTGAGAAATCACAAGGACCCAATCCTGAACCTGGAGAGAGTGAAAGAAGTAACCCTTCTGCAGGTAAATAGCTCTACCTTATAACAACATGATATTACATGTTTTATACTCACAATTTCATCAATATTAATTTTTTCAAATCCATCATGTGGTGGTTGTAGCAGGTAAGTAAATGGGAAATCCAAAATTTTCATTTGCTTATTTCAAATGATTTTTATTTAACCAGAAAAAGAAAAAAGGAACATCAAGGATTTTCTTCAAGGTTCATCTGGTGATGATAATGGTAAGTACAAATTCATATATTTATTGTTTCATTTTATCTTTATTAATTGAATTTACAGTGGAATCAGCTTTGGATCCGGAGTCTTATATTCAATGGCATCAGCACAAAGAATCACAGGCAAAGAAGAGAAAGTCTTAAAATTCCTCCAGGAGACAAGTCACTTCTTTAGCCAAAAAGAATCAAATTCCATCTGCATCCTCTCCCTTAGGACAATCTGTCATCATTTTTGCAAGATTTCTTTTAGGCTTTGACCCCTCAAAGCAAAAATTTCCGCCGTGCCCTGAACCAGGGCAAGTCAACGAATGGAGAAGCCTGAACCAGAAAAGGGAGAATATGATTCAATAGATTCGAAATAAGCCCCGTCCTAGTCTGGATTTTGCTTGAAAAAATTATTATCAAATCCAAACTTGATCAGCTTGTTTCTACCTTCAAAAATCCTACCTTTACACCCACTTCTGACTACCCCCTTCCACCAGGCCACAGCATTAAAGTTGTTTGGGAACGTCAAGCTTAAGCTAAATTGGCTCAAACTGGGATCTCTTGCTTCTTGTATGACTGGGGAAAAAGTGATGATGATGATTGGAACTCAACCATCCTCACTCAAATTGTCTCTGGATGGATGGCTTGTTATCAGGGCAAAGGTTTCCAAAATTTTCTGATTTCTCAAGACATTGTCAGTAATGAAGCAGTTTTAAGCATTCTTCAGCAATGGATATCTGGAAAGGCCAAAATTTTCAGGGATAAAGCCAAAAAAAACAATGTGATTCTGATCTTGCCCAAGTGCAGAAGATAAAAAGTGTGAAACACCAGACTGCTAAAATGAGAAGAGAGGTAAGTGAACTACTTTATCACAGTAGTATATAAATAAATTTATTCTTGACTTATATAGTTGCATGACTGTCAAATTGAGATTGCTGCTTCATTCTTGGTTCCTGATAAGGCTGGGCTTTTCAAAGATGCTGAGCTTCATTCAGACACAGAGGTAAGTGCTAGTGGAACTCACACTAAGAGAATAATTCCTTGGCAAACTCCAGCACTTTTCCGATGTTAAGATTCACTCAATGAATGCTGGGTCAAGAAATCAATGATGAAAGAAAAATCATCAACAGCCAAAGCTTCTGTGAGGGCCAAGGTCACTCGTCCTCTAAAACAAGTTTTACCACCAACAACTGAGGGAAATCAACCTGAAGCAGGGCCTAGAAATTGTCCCATTAAATATTAAATTGATGATAGACCTCTTCCCAATGGTATTTCTAAAGCTTATGTTGATGATGAATATTATAGAAAACTCAGTGTAATAGAAAAATTGTGCGTAGATAATAAAAGTGATATTGCATTGAAGGAGTTAGCTGAAGTTATTGAGTATTACTGTTCTGGTAGTGAGATTATGTTAACTCCTAAGCAAATAGAATATCTGAAAAGATGATTTTTTTATTTTAGTGATATTTGAATAATTTTTACTGCATTGGAAATGTGCTATTTAAAATTTTGTTTTTTATTTTTTGAAAAAGATGGATATATAGTATATACAAGGGCTAGAGACATTAGTTTGAAGAAATACAAACATGGATATCACCAATATACAATTTCTTTTACTATCTCAATCATCCCTCATTAGGCTTCAATCATTTTCCATTCTCTATTTACAATCATTTTCTCCCCATCTCTTAATTTTTTTTATATCTATATTCCACTATATAATCTATGGTGGGTTAAAATTGCTCTCCATTATTTTGTTAAATTTTTTTGAATTTTTAAATTAAATTTTTTCAGTCTTCTACAATTTTCTTTCACTGCCTCTATTGTTTTTCACGGCCTCAACTATCTTTCCCAGCCCTAAAAATTCAAATTTTATTTCACAACCATCATTATCACTCCTTTCACTGTCACTAGTAATTCACTATTTTTTTCCAAATTGTTAAAAACTTTATCTTTGTAATTTGAACAAGCAGTTGAATTTTTTTTGTCCCCATGATATTTTTAAACCCACTACATCAACAATAGTACATCTACATAAATATTTTTACAATAATATTCCACGTAAAATGGAAATTTACTATTTAAAAAAGTAGAATTGATCATAAGAGCATTACATAGTTGTAAACCATAATAGATTTTTTTTCTTTTTCTACTTTTCTGAAAAAGTCAAAATCTACCTGGTGTAGGTTTCATAAGAGTTTACTGATGTGATCTTTAATTTTGTTAATTCTTCAAAATAAATAATACATTTAAATTTTTCAATTAAAAAAACCTGATTATGTGAGCCAAAATCAATTTTTTGTAGTTGTAAAATCTAATGATAAGAAAATATAGCTCAAAATTTTGTACAAAATTTTACTGGAGCTTTATTCAGATTATTTAGCTACGCTGAATTTTCAAGAGCTATTTTATTAATATTTTATTTATCAGAAAAACAAATATATGCAAAATTAAGTTATTTCCTAATCTAAATCTGAAATATATTTTAACTTCAAAAAAAAATTAACCAGTTGCAAACATAGCCTGATGGGTAAACATGAATGATTTACAAAAACTAAAAAAAAAAAAAAAATAACTACATAATTCCAAAAATAGTTGAAGCTTAGAAGAATTATTGCTGAGAGAAAGGTGAAAAAAAGATGATTATTTTTTCCAGGTCTGAGTGAGGTAATAAAGAGGAGAATTATCCAAGCACTAAGGAGAGTGATATGAAAAAAAGGTTTATATCAAATAAAAAGTCTATAATAGGAGAATCTATGAAGAAGAGGAAGAATTGTTCTTATTTCAAAGCCATTAGTCTTTGTATGAAATAGTGCATCAATTCCCATATCAAAATCATTTCTGCTTTTGATATTTTATATTTTGGAATTTTTTTCTGAGCTTCTGATGTTTCTGTAATCTGTTTGTGGAAGAAATGCTTTTTTTTAAAAAATTGTTATATTTCATATATTAGGGGGTGTCAGTTCTGGCAAATCCGCACTTAACTTAAGTGCAGATTTCAAACCAAATCAGCACTTACAAATCAGCACTTAAATTTTGCAAAAAAGTCCTTTATTTCAAAAATGGGTGTCAGTTCTGACCTCAAATCAGCACTTTTTTTGTGATTTTTTTTTCAAAACCACATGTTGGCCACATCATCCCTTTCTTTCCCATACCATTTTGTACTCTCCAAATGTCCTCTTTGTGTACTTCATTCACTTGGGTTGGTATTTTGGTTTGTTGCATATTCATTTTTTTGGAATTTACGGTGAATTTTTTTTTTTTGGATGGCTCATTGGTTTTCTTTCACCAGCTCAACATGAAATTGCATATTTTTTCAGTGATTTTTTTTTTCATTCATCCCTCATATCCTTTTCCTATTCTCCTCCAACATCCCTCAAACAATTTGGTTTCATTCATTTTGTCATCTCATCTCTCCAGGTAAGTCACTTTATTATTTTTTTTTGGTTTTTTGATTACTAATTATAATTTTTTTTTTCTGTTTATTTTATTTTTTTTATCTAAATTTATTTTGTAAGTGGTTATTTTGGATTTCAATGGTATAATTAACCTTTTTTTCTCTCCCTCTTTACTTTTTTTTAGCTCCATCACCCTACTCTTCATCCCTCCTTGGCATGGCCATTATCCCCCCTTTCCCTTATTTCACTTTTTTTTGGCTCCATTTCATTGAAACACATACATTGCACATTCCTTATGCATTTCACTTACTCCATATTCAATTTCTCCACAATTCCAACATCAATCTTTCTCTCTCTATTTTTCCTACTTTTCAATCAAGGTAAGCTTCATCTCCTTTTTTTCATGCCTATATGATATCTCTTTCCTTTTATGAAAACTTCATACTTAAATATATGTATGACTCTTATCTAGATAACAGTGAACTTATAAAACTCCTTTTGATCTCATCTTCATTCCCACTTTTCAAGTTTTTGTAAAATTTTGAAAATCAGACTCGAAATTAGGGTTAGGTTTATTCAAATCTAATTTTCTTTTTACTGAAGATTCTCCTGAAGGCTACCTTTCATTTCCCACAAACAGATTTGAATTTGATTCAGTGGTTGCTGAGATATTGACCGTTAAAGTTGAGCCTTTTTTTTCCCAATTTAAATTTTTATTTCATTTTTTTTTGTAACAAATTAGGGTTAGGTTTATTTAAATCACATGTCCTTTAACTGAAGATTCTACTAAAGCATATCTTTCATTTCCCTCAAACAGGTTTGAATTAGGTTCAGTGGTTTCTGAGATTTTGACCTTTGAAGTTGAGCCTTTTTTCCCAATTTCACTTGTCTTATTTCACATTTTTATATTGCATATTTAGAGGATAAGGATTCTGAAACTCTTATATGATTATTATCTAGGCATTTCAATTATATAGGCATATATTTGTTGCTCAAGAATATCACTAAAGCTCAAAAAGATGAAGATTTTTGCTTATGGGACACTCTACCTTCCTTTAACTCTTTTCTTGCTCTTCGACTCAAAAAGCACTGTAATAAAGCATTTGAAAAAAATCATGAACTTGCAACCAAAGTTGGAATACCGAATTGGTGTGACTCCGAATGGGAAGATATCAGCCACGAATATCTTTTATTTTCTATTGTTATTATCACTCATTCTGGATTTCACAATAAAATTCACACTGATACCAATGACACCAATTTTCTTACTTTTGGTATATTCTCATATATCAAACCAATTACTGGCCAACCAATACCATCTCCAGCTAAAATCAAATGACATGGTTTATATTTTCCGGACCACAGATGCATCATTGATTTTGGTTTGGGAAATGGTATCATTGAAACTATTTGGAATTCTTCTAAGGATAATCATCAAACGACCAAAGCTCCTCCTGGTTTGGAATCCTGTCAAGATTTAACACATTTTGGTTGCTCATTTCAAATCAGTCATAAGTTAATTCAAAGAATCAATAAGGTAATGAAAGAAGGTAAAGTTAATCAATTTAAAAAAACTTTATTTAGATCCAAAAAGTATGGGGATTAGAGTTGTCATTGAAAATTTTATATTTTTTCGTAAATTTTTAATAAATATTTTTTATGTATCAATTTCCTCAACAAAAGTAATGGGCCAACGACCTTGTGTTGTATAAATGGTAATCATGATAACATTTATTTGTTTCATGGGGTTCCTCTAGCCTATACCTGCGAAAAGTCCCAAACTTTTGTTTCTAGAGTTGGTCTGCATTTTGGCTTGAGGGATTGTCATTACTTTAAACTAGGGAAATTGATATATATTAGATATTTATTTAATAATTTACATAATTATATTAAATTTAGATGACTTCCACCACTTACTTCAATAAAATGCAGGGGGAGGGGTATTGCCAAATTTTCAAATCTGAAATGGGAAATTGATGACTTAAAAATATTTTGGTGATATCCACCCCTTTCTTCAATAAAATGCAGGGAGAGTATTGCCAATTTTTTAAAACAGATATAGAATTTTTTTTGACTTGTAAATATTTTGGTGAAAATTTTTGACGAGAATGTGAAAGTAATTGTTTCCACCTTGAGCAGGTTTCTGGCTCAAAGGAATAGGAGTACCATCAACAAAACCAATACATCCTGGGAAGCCCTCTGCTTGCATAACCTGAGATGATTCAAGTCGCTCTTCTTTTGTTGGCCAGGTGAGAAGTTGAGATTACAAGGAGTTGATGGCAGTGATACATCGTTTGGTATAAGTGTTAACTGAACCATACCCTAAATCAAAGACATTTTCTAAATGTTTCAAAGTGGCTCCATTACCATTTGAACCCAAATGACATAGTGTGATGGCCAATTGAATTGAAGGATGTTGTTGTTCTTTTTGAGAATTATTGTGAAATATGGGATGATCCTGAATAAGCTCAAGCAATTTAAGGAAACATTCCAGAGAAGTCCTGAACAGCTGTCTAAAACTGGGTGTAGATAGTTTAAGAAGTGTTTGGATGGTGTACTTGGGGGTATGAAGTACTTGAGGCTTTCTGGGAAGAAGGTAACATTTTGTGGCCATTTTTGATAAAAAGACAAAATCTTCTTCTAGATCAGAATCAGAATCGCAATCAGAGTCCAAGAGCAGTTCAAGTGCCATGAAAGTCATTGCTTTATGTAATTTATCACGATTTGAAAGTGAATAAGGCATGACTCTTATATGATATGATATGAAAATATAAATGATGTACAATGTTTTGAGTTATGAAGTGTTATGCTGTGGAGTGCTGCATATGAATGAGATGATGCTGACAAATCAGTGAAATGGGACTTGATGGTGAAATCAGCACTTTTGGTTGAGAAAGTGCAGATTTGAGTGAAATAAGTGACTTATTTCATTTTGAAATCCACAAGTATTGGGGCTAGTGTTTTTTGGAAATCTGCACTTATTTAAGTGTGGATTTGTAAGTGCCGATTTTCCAGAACTGACACCCCCTATTATAAGTGAAAAAAGGAAAAATAAATCATAAAAAATAATATTCCTAACATGAATTTCGAGTTTCATATTAATAATGATAAAGACTAATCTATATCTATATTAAAAGTGCAAACACTTTTCAGTTTTATTATCAATCTTACAAAACAAAAAAAAATTCTGAAGTAGGAGAAATAATGATATCAAAAAATTGATACTATCATTTGACTGAGGAAACATGAAAAATTTCTAACCTTTTGACATTAGCTGAAGGCAAATTGTCTTGATTAGAATAAGAAAATTAATCTTGATCAAAATTATAAAATAGCTCTTGGATTATGCTTGCTAGTTTGCAATTTGAAATCACTTCAAATATTACTTAACACCAAATAAACTTTAGAAAAGATGAGGACATGGTCAGTTTTATGGCTCAGATATAGTAAATTCAGTGCACAAGAATCTCTACCTCACCACAGAATATTTGGGGGGGTATTGCTAGCAATACCACTCATTTAAAAATGTTGGGAAGTGGTTGGAAAGCTGTTGGAAGGCTGTTGGGAGTTCATTGTGAATCCAGATTTAAATTAATTGGACAAAGATTTGGTAATCAGTTAGACCTAGGTTCAACAGAAATCAATCAAAGGTTTCTTGGAGCTTGGTGATTACTTTGATTTTGAGCTGAGCACAGATTGAGCAAAGCTTGAACATATCACTTAACATATCATAATATTCACTTTCCCATCTTGTGGAAAGCAAAATTTGATATTTGTTCTAAGAATATCTACATATATTTTCTTGCCAAGTTGGTAACAGAAGGTTAAACTGTAGTATCTCAATTATTACACTAGACTACATAGATATTTGATAAAACATATAATTCAAATCAATTTTAATATTATTGAGATCACCATAAGTGTCTGTCCAAAGACTTACAAAAAGTATGTTAGTATCAAGACATCGTTCTAGGTAGTAGTTTCAATTTGGATTTTGAACTGACATCTAAAGCATTTTACTATTAGACAGAAACATAAATAAGTGTAATAAGAGTGAAATTATTCTATTTTATGATTATAATGTAACAATAAAGCACATTTTTATTGAGAAAATTTTTCTTCCTCCACAAACCAAAATTTACTCTATAGGCTCAAGATTTATTTTTAAGCCATATTATTCATTTCAGTTATCATTGATTTACTTCCAATATTTATTAAAAAGATAATAATAATACATGTGAAAGAATTATGAGCTTAGCATAGCATATGCTAAAAAGTTATTTTGTTGTTTTATTTGAAACTGATTATTCATTTTTTGCTTCAATTCATCTTTTAACAATGACTATCTTCAGATACTATTCTTACTTAATATGTCAAGTCTCAGATGTGTTGGACAGTTCTCAATAACGATTGATCAAATTTATATGAATGTAATTTCAAGATTTCAAAACTCACCAACCCCCACAATTTTACAGCGAGGCCATTTGAATGTTCATATTTTTGGACTATTCGAAGAAAGAAAACCAATACTTGTTGGTAATCTTTCTCAAGTGAAGAGTCAGCACATTGGACCACTATTGGGTGAAATTGGGTCTGGATCTCACCATTTAAACCAAAGAAGTGCCTTGAATCCTATGAAGCCTTTCTATTTTCATTCTTACTTGGTTCCAGTTTTTGGTAATCAGTATCAACTTTGGGGATGCCTCTTTTCTTCAAGTACACTAATCAGTCTAGCTAAAGAAGCATTTTCTTCTGCTCAAATAGATTTATGTCCGATCCTGAACTACGACTCCACTATCTTTTTTAATATTCCACATGTAATTTTTGAAGGCTCTTTCCAAATATCTCAGAGTACTCAAGATTGGAAAGCTGATCAACTTATCCGAGGAATCAAAACAGTTCTCAAAAAACATCAACTTCAAGCAATAAATTTTATGATTGACAATGAACAAATGTTAAAGGAAAAGTTTGATATCATGTGGAGGCACCAGGACAACCATTGGCTTAGAACTGGATTTGATGACTATAAAGATCAGTTTCCTAACAATCAATTAACCCCTGAAGGAAACGGGTCAATACTTGCTGATGATATGGGCTTGGGAAAGATGCTTTCAACTCTTTCTCTTATAAGTGCAACTCAAAGTGAAGCAAGACAATTACAGGTATCCGAAAATCAAGAAGGTATTAATCGGAGTTCAGCCACACTGATTATATGCCCCCTGGCAACACTATCGAATTGGATCAATGAAATAAGTGTGCACTTTGAAGATAATGCGCTTACTTTCAAGGTTCTTTATGGGAAGGATTGTCAAAATACTAACATCAATGAGCTACAGGACACTGCTATTGTTTTAATGACCTATGAAACAGCTAGCCCAACAATGTCAAAAAATCAAAGCCAAAAAAAGATACCGGTGACTCAAAAGCTTTTTTGGTATAGAGTTGTTTTAGATGAAGCTCATTTAGTGCCCATTTCTATATCTAAAACTTAAAACTTAATTTTTATAATCAATTTTTATAAATATTCTTTTAGTTACATTAAAAATCCTTACTCACAGAGGGCTCAAACAATATTTGACTTGGAATCCCAACACTGACTATGCTTGACTGGAACTCCACTTCAGAACAGGCCCACTGACCTTCAAAGTCTCATATTTTTTCTTAGAATCAAAAAGTGGCAATAAGACTGGTTATGGAAGAATTTCCTTTTTCCAGGTTTGCAAAAAGGAAAGGCTAATTCTATTAAATCAATCAATCACTTAATGAAAGTCATAAGCCTACGTAGAACAAAGGATGCAATTTTGTCTCTTCCAAAAAAGATTCAAAGGGGGATATTGGTTCAATTAGCAGATCCATGGAGGTCTAAACTTGATGTGCTTCAAGAAGGATTCACTGAGCAATATGGGCCCTCCAGAAGCACTGACATCCCTTGGGACTCATCTGAGTTTCTAAGAGAGCTGATGATTTTAAGAAAATTCTGCAACCATCCAATCTACGAAAATCTGGATGAAACTCCAACTTTTGATTTCACCTGGCAGCATTCCGCAAAGATTTGTCATCTTATAGGCCACTTAAAAAACTTTTTGTCTGGTGAAAGGGGTATAAATTTTCCAAAAGCTGTTATATTCTCCAACTTTGCAGACTTTTTGCAGATGTAAGTGATTCTATAATGAATTGTTTTTCAAAATTGTGTTGGCTTATTAAAAACAATTTTCTAATATTTCAAAATAGAATAAAAATGGCTTTAGATGACCACAATATTAGGTATACCCAGCTTACGGGTGAACTCAGCAGGACAAAGCGAGACAAAAATATGCATGAATTCCATTTTAATAAAAATTGCCAAGTTTTGGTTGGAACGATTCAGGCTGCAGGAGTGGGTATAGATCTCAGGTTTGCTCAAAATGTATATATAATGGTGAGCTCAATGTCTTTTATTTCATATTAAGAGCAAAAATATTAAATTTTTTATATGTTCAATGTTGATATAGGAGGCAAATTGGAATCCAGCAGTTGAGCAGCAGACTGTTGATCGGCTGTATAGAATGGGGCAGCAAAATGAAGTAAATGTTTTGAATTATTTTGTACAAGGAAGTATAGAATTCAACATGTATAAGATTCAAAGGAAAAAAATGGAGCTAAAAATGTAAGCCAAATTTCATTTCTATAAATTTTAATGATAATAGTAATCATTAAAATTATGTTTTTGTTTTCAAGGCTAAGTGTCCCAAACAGTGGAAATGAGGAGTACGAGTGTGCGAA
The DNA here is from genome assembly GCA_030280995.1 of Hemileia vastatrix. NCBI lineage: Eukaryota > Fungi > Basidiomycota > Pucciniomycetes > Pucciniales > Zaghouaniaceae > Hemileia > Hemileia vastatrix. The sequence goes on from JASXTE010000006.1 coordinate 29,576,242, forward strand.
CCTATTATTAAGGGAGTTTTTCAATCACTCACATTAGAGGAAGAAAGAATTTCAAGGAGAGCAGGTAAATTTATGGGATTTTGAGGATTTAAAAGTCTGAGTTGTTGAGGATTTAGAGATGCAAGATATAAGGGAGAATAACAGTCATTCGGCAAACCCCGGGGGACATGAGAAGGATTAAGGTTAGGGGATAATGTTGAAACCAAACTGATTCTTTTGTACAAGGCTAAGTCCTTTAGCACACTTCCAGAGTAGGTTGAAGTATCTCAAATATCAAAGTGTTGTTGGTCAAGATTTTGTGCAACTTTAGAAAAATCTTCAGACCTCCATTGCATTAAGATACGTCTTAACGATCCATCATTATCAATTTCGGTGTCTGAACAACACTTGATGTTTGTGAAAAGGTTGTGATAAGTTTTGCAATGTGGAAGTTGTTTAAGAAGTTTAGTTCGGTTAACTGAATTCTAAGAATCTTTGTTATTTGAAATAAAGGTCATAAATAAAAATGATTGAAAAAAGGGGATTTTCATACTTTTTTTTTATTCTTTATTTATGCTTTCTCACTTTGATTATTTCTTGAGAGCTATGAGAATCCTTCCTAAGTCTTAATTTATCAGCATGACCTAAAAACCAACGGTGAAGAACTCCCATTTGATTTGAGTCAATTGGATATGCAATCAAATTATTGGTTTTTAAGGCATTGTCCCAGTGTTTAATGAGAATATTTTCCAAGACCTGGTTCCATTTGTCAAACAAATCTAGGTTCCAAGAAAAAGTTGATCCTGGGAAACCGCACATGCAAAGGTGCTCAATAAAAGATTCACGGAAAATTGGTGGAAAGTTTTCTGAAACCGCTGAATTTGATTCTGGATGAGGTAGTTCAAAGGCAATGTTGCAAGAATTCATGTCGAATGATGAAAATCTGTCTAATTGCTCTTCAGTAGGGTTTTGTTTCCATCCATTTGATTCTGGTGACATATCCAAAAGTGAGCGACAAAAATTGTGTATAAATCTACAAAAGTGAGAATTGAATGGAGGAAAAGTCTCATTAAAAATTCTATTAAGTGTTCGTGTGTTTGTGGGCAGGTTTCCATGAGGAAAGTAAGAGCTACTAGGGTTCATAAAGAATTAGATTAAGAAAGCGTTCAATTAAATTAAACAAAGAGGAAGGATAAATTGTTGAGCTCCAAAACTTTATGATCAAAGTTGATTTAAGGAGAAATATCACAAAAATTAAGAATAAGAAATATTTCAACTTTATGGCATTATAATATGCATAAAATATATTTTTATATGCAATTTGAACTCAAAAGGAATGGTATAAAATGAAGAGAATGATTATGTGATAAAAGCAGACTCATTTGAGAAACGGATTTTTTTTTCTTTTCAAAAAATTCTTCCACAAAAATAATTTGATAAATGTGAGGCTATGTTCATTTTTTGATTACCAAAAAATTATTTTTGGTCCAATATGATAGTAATACATATTCCATTGAGTAATTTTTGTTCAACCTGAATAAATAGACTAGAGTGTCACTTCATCACATTTATGTATGAAAATTTATACAAGGTTTCAGCTTTTTTGTAATGCTTTAAGGTTTACACTTTTGTAGCATCTATTATTTGAGTATTTTTGATTTTTTCTTTATGGAAAATTCTACCTAGTACAGACCAATTTTCAAAGTGAAAGAAATATGTTTGTGATTGTTTTTTACAAAATATTAACCTTATTTTTGGGTTTAACTTTGATTTTTGGGGTAATTTTTTAAATAATTATATTAAAAATATGGATTACTTTTCTTATAGTCCATAACTAAGAATTTTTATCAAAATCAAATAATTATAGGGTAGTTAGATATAACTCAGAAGGCATTTGATAGAAAAATAATTAAGATGCTTGTGCGTACAATAGAATTTTTTCTATGATAAAAAATATTCTGATAAACATGCATGCATTGTTGTACAAATGCAGAGAGTATACAGAATACAAATAAAGTAGACTGCATAACTTTTAATTAATATATAAATTATCTGATTAAAAATTAAACATTTAAACTTAAATAATTTCAACACATATTCCATCATATTCTTTTGATAAAAAAATGTAGCTTATAGTAGCTAGTGCCTTTCAAAAAAAGGAGTACCTTCAATTGGTAACTTCCAATAGCTAACTTATTCCTACAATTATCACAATTACAATGCCTCCATTTTTTCATGTATGTCAATGTCAAGATCTTGGATGTGTCAATAAAAAGTATCAAACTTCTTCTGGGTCCTTTGAAGTTGGTAAGGATTTCAAAAGCTCTAATTCTTATGCAAAACATCAAGAGGAAAGAAATAGGAAGGCCCAGATGGTTATTTCTTCCAACAATCCACTTAACATTGGAAGTCCCTGCTCCACAGAAACAGTAAGCTGTATATCTATAGTTCAATGTGAGAATAAAAGTCTTTATGATGTTTTGATGATTTATTACATAGGGGCAGTTGCTATTGGGTGCAGAAGTATCTTCAACAGTCTCTAGAAACTCAAATCTTGGGGAAAGGTATAGCCAAATATTTATGTGGCAGGCAGCAAAGCTTTCTCTGATTCATCATTTGAGCAAAGAAGGTTGTACTCAATTTTTGGATGAAGAAATTAAAAAGCTCAAACTTCTAGGTGATAGTGGAATACTGGATTCTGATAGCATTGTCCGCCTGATCCCACGCTCGATAGATACAGTTTTTAGTCAATTAAAGCTCAATCAATCATTTTTCACTAAAACATGCTGTCCTAAATGCTTTGCTCTTTATGAGTATAACTCTGAATCTCAACCATCTATACTATGTTTCAATCAACCGTTTCTTTCATCATCAAAGCGCTATTTAAAAACTTTTGGAGCAGGACAAATTGCAGTTAAATGTGATGAAAGGCTGTATTTGATGGAGGAACATCAAGAACATGTAAAATACTTATCTCTTAAAACATTTCATCACCATTCTTTTATTGACTGGCTTAAGGAAAAGATCAAACTGTTCAAATTTGAACTTCTGATTGAGAAGAAAACCCCTGTGGCAGAACATGTAGAGTGTGATTTGATGAAGGATGTTTGTGATGGTTCAATTTGGAAAAACTTTCCCATTACCACTCCAGCTCAGGATAGCAATGATGATGAATATACGATAGCTTCAGGCAACTTAATGTTTACTTTATATGTTGACTGGTTTAGGCCTGGTGGCAATAGGATTGGAGGTCATCAGAAGTCTGTAGGAAATATTATGATGGTGTGTATGAACCTACCTCAAGAAGATAGATACAAAATGGAAAATCTTTTTTTGTATGCTATTATACCTGGACCAACAGAACCCACAAGTGAACAGCTTAATCACCTTCTAAAACCACTTGTTAATGATCTACAAACTCTATGAGATGGTATATTGATTGAAAAGACACATCTTTATCCACGAGGCCGGAAATTAAGAGTTGCATTGTTCTCTTTGATAGGTGACATTCCTGCAATACGAAAATTGGCTGGCTTTTCGAGTCACTCTACAAAAATGTTCTGCTCTTTCTGTAATATCTCTAAAGATGAAATTAGTGAAAAGAATGTGGAAAATTTTTCATTACGGAATCATGAGGATCATATGTGCTGGGCAACAAAATGGAAAAATTCTAAGTCACATTGGGAGCGTGTATCAATTGTTCAGAATCATAAGGTACGATGGAGTGAGCTGAATAACCTTGAATATTGGCGTCCAACTGAATATTTCTCAATGGATGTTATGCATTCACATATGCTTGGCAGCCTAAAAGATCACAGTCTAAGCTATTTTCAAATCCAAAATGCAGCAAAAGATCTAGAAAGAAAGCTGGAAAAGGATAAAAATTGGCATGTAAGAGAAGAAGATGACGATTTCTTTTCTGATACTTCACTGCACAAACATTTGAAAAAACGTAGAAGTAGCTTAAGCACCAGGAATAATGATGATGATGATACAGGACACACGAGACAGCACAAGCCGCAAAGACGTACGAGTTCAAGACAGTCATCAAGTAATCATGGACTAGATAATGAAGGATTGGGAACAAATCGATCAAGAAGCCAGAGTAGGTCATCCAGCTCCAAATTTATTCCTCCATATAGCAATTTGGCCTCAATACAGTCTCACAGCAGTGACAGTAGGAATTCATTGTACAACTTAAGGCAAAGGGGCATTAGCATATCACAGAGTGAAGGATCTCACTCATCAAATGAGACAGCTAGAGATGAAGAAAATAAAAGGAAAGGCAAGGAGAAAGAAAATGAAGGTAGTAGTAATCCACGAATCACGGCAGAAGAGCTAAAGGTTGTATGGAAGATGATTGATCAAGTAAGAAGACCTTCCTGGCTAACACGAGTTCCAAAATCAGTAGGATCTAAAAAGGCAGGATCCCTCAAGGCAGCAGAATGGCACATGCTGTATACTCTCTACTTCCCTTTGTCACTTATACCCCTTTGGTTTGAAAAATTTAAAGAATCTGAATCTTCAGCTTCCTCAGCTGAAAAACCAAGAGAATATTATCTTCTCAAGTCACTTGTAACATTATGCTCAATCACCAATTTTTTGACATTAAAAAATATACAGACTAATGAGCTTAAAGATCTAGATCAATTTCTGTTAGAGTATCGTGAGTGCCTGGAAGAGGGTTGGAAGAATATTAATGCAAAGCCAAATCTGCATATCACTCAACATTATCCTGAAATGATAAAGCGTCTTGGTCCACCATCAGGTACAGCTACTTGGTCTGGAGAGCGGGTGAATCATATATTATCTGAAATTCCAAACAATCACCATCCACGTATGTAATGTTTGTAAGCAATGATTTAAAAACTCAGCTGTGCTAATTTATTAATATTTACCACAGGAGAGATACCGCTAACAATGCTCAAACATTGGTATCGGAAGTCTAGGGTATTAGATCTTGGTGAAGCTAAAGATAATGATCAATGTGAGACTAAAAAAATCCATATTGATCTCGATAAACAAAACAAATGGATCCATCTAAGTATGGCATTATTTACTAAATGGGTAAGGGCACAAATGGGAAAAGAAACTTCAAGACGGGCTTTGACACCATCGGAGAAAAGTGGGGATCGGGTAGTTGAAAATGTAGCAAGCATATTGATACATGGAAAGAGGTTTACTAGTTACCATCGACACATTGCTAATTCAACAATTGAATTCTACTATGGAAAAGATAGCCAGTTTGGGAAAATTGATGATCTTTTCAGATCAAAGGAAGAGAATGATCAAATATATTTAATAGTAAGTCCTTTCAAAGAGCTCCGTCCAGAAGAAACATCAAAGGATCCCTATGAGCTTTTCCCACAAGTGCATTGTTGGTTAGTAAGAGTAGCCAAAGCAACTCAAATTGTGATTAAAAAAGATGCAATAATTGGACATGCAGCTACTGTCGAGCACAAAAAAGGAATGTTTGGAATCAAAGACGAGGTTGTCACTGCCATTGGACTGCAGACAGTAGTGAGTGAAAAAATTAATCAAATTTATTTTCTGTTGACTAACATCTTTGTGTTAATTTGGGATTGGGGAAATTTGTAGGATTGGTGATATTTGTAAATGGTGAAAGAAATAATTCAATGCTTGATTAAAAAATGCAATGCATCCAACTTACCTTATCATAAATCAGTGAACAATTACTTTGGTTGCTTTTATTGCGAGAGAACCCATGCTTTCAATGAGTCATTTTTATCTTAAATGTAAGAATGAAAGAAAGAAAATCATGATAATGAGAAATATGATAAAATTTTTACTTAATAAATGATCTTCTTGCTCATTCATCTACTATAAATAGTTTGACCTTCCAACTTTAGCTGATAGCTATATATTATTCACTTTATTTTTCGACAAAAGAACATACACGTTAACAAGACTATATAAATAGTATCTTTTTTTACTTTAGCTTTGATAGGTATAAATTTTAACAACTGATTATTTTTATTTTATTTTATTTTATTACAGTTCATTATGGATGATAATTTTGAAGGGATGTCTGTTGACCCAACTGATTCCGATTTTTTTCTACCTCAACATACTAATACTGGAAATACTCCACCACCACCCGCTGCTGATCCACCTCCAGATGCATCTCAATCTGTACTGCCTAATCCTAACCCACCACCTAATCTCAATCCAGGCCAAGAGTCTCATTCAGAACCGAGAAATTTTAATCCCAATCATCCTTCTGCTCCTGAAAGTGCTGATCAGCTAGGAAGAGATTGGGCTAGTGAAGTATTGAGGGAATTTTTCAGAGAACAATCATCATCTGCTCAGCCTAACCAAGGAGCAAGCACAAGTGGAGCTGGGAAGTCAAATTTGTAGTGTATTCTTTTATTGAAAAATAACCAATTTAATTAACTTATTTGAATTGTTAGTGAATCCCTCAATCATTATGGGTATCAGTTATTACCACAGACTCAATTCAGCAGAGTCTCATGAAGGAGAACGGGGCTTAAGGGCTGTAAGAGGCTTAGTTAGAAGGAATGATGTTCCCAGGAGCTCGGACAGTCTAAATAGAAATATTTACCAGTTTCTGAAGTATTGTCTTATGGGACCAACACAAATATCAAAATATCCTGCGAGCCCAACACCTTTGGAGATTGATAATTGGAAAGCTTGGAGTAAATTCAAACTAAAAACCATTCAAACTGTCCTAACCCAAGTCCAATCTTCTAACCGTGCCAATTCTGCAGCTGATCAACAATTTCTGATAACCAATTCTATAGCCTTCTTGCGATCCGAAATTTGACTACCTGAATTTTTTCCAGCACCTGAGCCTCAAGGACTAAAAGGAGGAGCACCGATCCCACTTTCTGTCAAAAGAAACTTAGAGCGTGAATTGCAAGAAAAAGGTTTTTGGAAATTCACCTTTGATTGGACTTGCCGTGATTTTTCGGAATCAACTTGGAATCAAGTCATGGGAAGCATAGTATGCAACCACTGTACCAGGTGGCTCACCACCTTGAATACAATCGATCAGTCAAAGCTTCAGTTCACTCAATGTGTTATTGAGAAATGGGTAGTTAATAAGGGGAAGGAGATGATAAGGTTGTTTGGGTAAGAAGAGGAAAGGGTAGCAAGAGAAAAGATCAAAAAGAGGGCAAGGGCACAAGTAAAACGTTATCGGACCAAGGTAAGTTTTTTATTTTACTTTGCTTTTTGTTATTATGAAGCTGATTTAGTTGGAATTCAGATTGCTAGGGCACGCTACAAGTTAGCAAGAGATCTCTGCAGTGATGTGCCAGGTTTTGTTGTGCTTTTTCATGATACTAGGTGCATCTCTGATATCAAGGAAGGCCCAGCACCAGCCCCAACTGCACCTATCCAAGCTATTCCTGGATGGCAAAATCCTGAACTCAATGATTTGTTTAAAAAAATGGATAAGATGATTCAGGACATAGCCCATACACCAGCTCAAAGAAAATCAGCATTAAAAACATATTCACAGTCATCAGAAAGGACAGTTGCACAAAATGGTATATTCAATGTTCCCAAATACCTCCCCAAGAATTGCTATTCAGCAACATTTTTGCAAGGATTATCTGTAAATGAACGTGAGTCACTTGGGGTTGGAGCTGATATTGATCTGGTAAAGATTCGGGAATCAATTAATAGAGCATCAACATCATCATAACTTAGGTATAACGGTGATCTTCTGTGTAATATAGCTATCTTATATTGAATTTTATGTATTCTGTTTTTTTTTCAAAGAAGCTTGGTAAATGTTATAAAGTGATATTGAGAGATAGTAACATTTTATTTAAGAAAAACAAATAATGTATGAGATATAAAAATGTATTTTCAACAAATTGATGGTCCATACCTCTTTATGTCACATTTATGTATCCATATTAATTTCAATCGAATTTAATGTTGACCAATACATAGTGAATACACGTTATGCCACTTATACTTGCCATGCATAGCTACCATTAAATATGCCAGTATCAAAAATTAATTTCGATCGAAATTAATGAGCATGATAATCATGAATTTCTGGAGTCAACTGCTTATTTTTATGCATGGTGCCTTGCCAACATTAATTTCGATCGAAATTACTTTTGATACTGGCATATTGCATGGTGTCTATTCCTGGAAAGTGTAAGTGGCATAGTGTGTATTCATTATGTATTGGTCAACATTAAGTTCAATAGAATTTAATATTGACATTTGCATATTGAACCCAAACCAGCAAATGACCCAAAAAATTCTTCATAAAACTGCTCATTAATTTTGATCCAAATTAGTGTTGACCATATACATATTGAATGGTAGTTATATCTGGTGTGTGTAAGTTGTAAAGCTTGTGTTCAATGTTTATTGGTCAACATTAATTTTGATTGAAATTAATATTAATGTGTAAATGATATATACATGCTCAATATGCATTGTAATGTGTTTACTTAAGAATAGAGGGCCCTACTTTTCATCTTACAGAAAAATGCTTGGTGGCATGTCAAATTCAATTTTTATTAAAATTAATGTTGACATGTTACCATGCATAACAGTAAGCAACTGACTGCATAAATTGATGATAATCATGAACCTTAATTTCGATCGAAATTAATGTTGCCAAGTGCAGATTGAAAAAAAGCTATGCCACTTACACTAGCCAGGCACATTTACTATTTATTATGTATTGGTCAACATTAATTTTTATAGAAATTAATATGGATATGTAAATTTTATATTTACCCCCAACATGTATAGTAAATTTCAATACTTAAAAATACTTGCTGTCCTTTACATGTCATGCAAAAAAGCATTATATCACTTCAACATTAATTTTGATCAAAATTAATGTTGGCATGCCATTATGCATTGAAACAACTAACTGACTGAAAAAGTTCATCATCAAAATGCTCATTAATTTTGATCAAAATTAATGTTGAACAATACATATTGAATATAAGTAATCTCCGCTTACTCAGACCAGATATAACTAACATTCAATATGTATATGGTCAGCCTTAATTTTGATCAAAATTAATGGGCAGTTTTATGAAGAATCTTTTGGGTTGTTTGCTGGCTTGGGTTCAATATGCAAATGTTAATATTAAATTAGACCAAAATTAATGTTGACCAATACATAATGAATACACACTATGCCACTTACACTTTCCAGGCATAGCTACATGCAATATGCCAGTATCAAAAGTAATTTCGATCGAAATTAATGTTGGCAAGGCACCATGCATAAAAATAAGCAGTTGACTCCAGAAATTCATGATTATCATGCTCATTAATTTCGATCGAAATTAATTTTTGATACTGGCATATTTAATGGTAGCTATGCCTGGCAAGTGTAAGTGTCATAGCATGTATTCATTATGTATTAGTCAAGATTAATTTCGATCGAAATTAATATGGACATGGACTATGCATAAAATTCCTATAAGTATAGGTAAGCTAAGATGTTAGATTAACTGGTTTGATCAAGTACACCATATAAAAATTGATGTTTTAATGCCTTGGTTAATTTTGATCGAAATTAATTTTAAGCCATGCATGTTGAATTTTATCTATGTCTGTGTAGTCCATGTGAAATGGCTTGTATTCAATATGCAGGGGTCTACATTAATTTCAATTAAAATTATGAGGTTCATTGCCTCATAATTTTGGTGGTTTCTGTCAGGGTTTCATGCATGGTGCCATATGATACTTGTTGATTCCTATCAGAATTAATTTCAACACCAATATATTGAATACAAACCATGGCACTTACAGTACTTGGTCATAGCTAAAATTCAATATTCCAGTCTCAAAATTAATTTCAATAGAAATTAATCAGGATCCATGAAGTTTATCAATAGTGTATGAGTTAAGTTTCAAGTCATATGTTTGATCATTTTCTTGCACCCATTTCTAGGTTATCTCAACAATTTTTTTCAAGTTTTATTATATTAATCAAAACTGTGGTAAGTTGTGAAAAATTAGCTAATCCAAATCTCAAATTGAATATTATTATTTTAATAATTTTGAATGTTGCTTAAGGTATTTTATTGAGTGATTCATAATAATATTTTATCAACTTAGTAGTCCTATAACTTTTGAAAAGTAACAATATTGGTATAGTTAGCGACAACAATGCAATATCTTGTACAGACTAAGATATATTGTAAAATAAAACTATTCAATTTTTTTTTCCCTTAGTTGTATCCAAGTTTATCAATGGTTTGGTCACGGTGCCCACACCCTAGCCTGACACTCCTCCTGTCACTTAAAAAACAAATTCTTATCTTAAATTTTAATGTTACCAATTTTATATTTATAATTCATTTCTTGTTTGATGAGGCATATCAGTATATATGTGAATCTTGCATTGTCATCTGAAAGTAAATTTAACAAATATTAATAAAGGATTATCCTTTTTTTCATATAATATACTAATTAAGTGTATCTCCATTGTTTAGGAGTGAATTCTAATTTAAAAAATTTTGTATTTACCCGTGGCAATTTGCATATGGGATATACATTTGTTATTATTTGTTTTTCACACTAAAAGTCCCCAAAGAATTACTAGTATTTTCTGTTAGCTACATCAAATTTTGCTTCAATATAAACAGATTGTGATTTAGCATTTTACTCAGTTTACCCCACTATGAATAATACATGTTAAAAAAAGCTCAAATAATATATAATACCCCTCTTTATGTTTTCTGTTTCTTTCATCCTCACTTTAATTTTAATCTTATTCAATTTTTTATCCTATTAAATTATCAACTTCAATTTTCTAGAATAGAGTTTCTTATAATTATTCATCATATTACATCATAATTTTTTGATATCGAATACTTTTTTTTAATATTCATTAATCAATATGTCTAGTATACAAAATCCTACACCTCCACTTTGTATGTATATCATGTTCCTCTCTCTTAATTTATATATTTCACTTATGTTCTATATCTTTTTTTTTCAAAAAATTGATTTTCCAGCACCCGAATGTGTTTCATCCCACTCTCTGATTGATACTCGCTTTGAAGCTTATGAGCTTGCACCATGTCTGCCACATGGAATGGCACGTAACCCTCATGTACTTAGCAATGAGAGGCAGGAAATAACGAGAGCTCAGTATCACATTTTACTTGAATTGGCTAGAGATAAAGCAGAAGAACTTGTCAAGATCCTTAACAATAATCCTTCTCCTTCATATTTATCTAACCCTTGTAATGACTTACTCCAATATGTGAAAAGCCTTGAAAAATGTATGTTCTTCACCTTTTTTGTCTCCTTTTAAATTAGTAGATAATATTATTAATATTTTTTTTCTTCATATATATTTTTAGCTTACGAGGAGGGTATGATTCCTCCTGATGAAATCATTGTCATTAGGGATGATGATGAGACAGATGAACCATCAGATTTAACTCATGCTTCAACTTCTAAGGAAAATCTTGAAACACCTGTTATCCGCTCCAAGAAAAAGAGATTATCCCAAGGCTCCTCTTTTGTTCAACGTATTAAACCGGCTTCTGCTAATGAATTTTCCGATGTATCAAAAATTAATCTCAAAAAAAAATCAAAGGCTTTGATAATGAGTATATTCTTGTTTCCTTTTTTTTATTGTTATTCTTTTATCTTTAATAATCTATCATATATCTCTTTTATTGCTTACATATTGTACTTTTTATCTTTCTTTTGATATTTTGTACCAGAAACTCACCCGCTGTAGATTGTTCCATCCATAAATTCCCTCTCCCTGATAAAGATGATGAAAAGAGGGATGAAAATAGCAATAATGAACTGTCAGAATATGAAGCTATGCTTGTTCATCAAAAAAAGCAAAATTTAAAATCTTCTTCAAGACATGACGATATGTTTGATAAAGATGATGATTCAAACAGCTCATCACCAAATTCCTTCATTTCTAAGAAGCAATACCCATCACCTCCTAAATTACCTACTTTGAACACTTTGAAAGCTTCTCTACCAATGAATTCAACTCCAATCAAGATATCGAAAAAACCTCTAACTTATTCACCCTCAGTTCTAAAAGACTCTGATTTACAGGAGGAATTCTGTAAAATTCATAATTTTTATAAAGGTAGAATCAGCACGGCAAAGGTCCTTAGGTCGTGGTTGGAAATTGTTACTCTCCTCAAATTATGCTCTTCTACTTCTTCCCAAGAACCCATGTGAAATATTCCAATGTTTACTTTTCATTGGGAAAAATCTTGTGGAGAAGATTGGCTTTCAAAACTTACTGAGTTATGTAAGTTACCATAATTTTTAGTCTTGACTTTTGTTCTTTTACTTATTTTTTTTCCTTTTGTAGCAAATATTTTTTTAGAGATTGATAGCTCACAGCTATGGGTACTCAATAATATTGATTTCAAAAAAATGGAAGATTTATGTGATCCTGATGGTTTAAATACTGAAATTCTTTCCTCAACAAAGAAAACTGATCACCCTGAATCCAATCTTATCCGAATGCTCATGAGATTAATGATCCCAAGTGACCACTGCTGTTCTTCATGGGTATCTCTTATATCATCTTCACTTTATCTGACCGCACATGAATTCAGCCAGCTTCCATCACATCAAAACATTAACTCAAATTGTCCAATTGAGCGTGGTCTTCAGCTTCTATCTCACCTTTCAAATCTGAAGAGTCCGATTGCTGATGGCTTAGAAGTTGGTCCCACTGCACTTAAAACCTGTGATATATCAATGTCAACTCTTCTTCAAATCAGCAATATTATCATTGATATAATTATGTCAATTATCATTCTTAAATCAAAATATTGTGCTGCAACAATATCAAGTGGCAAGACAAGCAAAGCTCAACAATCAAGTGAGAAAAACGAAAATACTGAACTGACTATAATGAGACAGAAACAAAAGGCTGCACTAAACAAAATAAATTCTGAATACTCCCACCACCGATATCAATCTTTCACATTCTATATAATTGATGGTGTCCGTGGTTTATTTCTGAGCTCTCAAGATCATAGATTGGCTTCAGCAGCTGATTGCTTGGAGGTAATATCAGAAGTTAAGTTTCTTAATTTACATGAAAAAAAAATCATTTGATGGAAGAAATAATTTGGAAAAATTTAAATAACTATATTTTAACATTAATAAAACCTTTTATAGGAAAGTGTGATCCATTTCCTTTAAAATTTGATACCCCAAGTCCTCCGGGAATTTCTAGGGCTATTTCTGCAGATTTTCTTAATCACTGGAGCTCCATTCAGCCAGTATCACCTTTTTTCGCTAAACATAGCCTTTCAATAAATTAATATTCCAACATGTAAATAGATATAGTTCTGTGTATATGATTTATCTTGTATAATTCAAGTTACTTTCCTTCATATACGTCAAAAATGTGACCATCTTTGAAATTTATTAAGTAACCTTTGACATGATTTTCTAAATTAATTATTAAAAAAAATTATTGTAAGTCCAGCAATAACAAAGATTTTAAAATCTACTTATATGATTTCAAATACTTGTATTAAATTCTTAAATATTTTATTGTTTATATAAAAATATGATAACTGCTCTAGTTTTGTTACTTTACCTTTAATATTATATAATCTATTAATTATTACAAATATTTTCATTGAGTGTAACATTTTTAATCAGAAGTAGAACAATTTAAATAATTAAATGAGTACATTCTTAAAAAAATACAATTTAATCTATTATTGATTCAAAATTCTTTCATCAACTCTTTATTATTTACTTTTTTTATTAATAATCCTGTTTGACCTAAAATACTATACAGTTAATTTGGTAGCATTAAAAGCACATTTTTATGGCTAATATATTTCAAATTCTTTATTATAGTTTTTTTACTTTAGAACCTTTGCTACCAATTTAATAAAAATGACATTTAAAGATTTCACAACCTATATATTTCCTCAAAAGTAAATCAAATTTTCTTATAATATTATGAAAAAAAATTATTTTATTTCACAAATAAAAAAAATAGATAATACTATAATTATCAAAACTGAAAATGTTACAGCTACTCCCAGTATTTATCATTTTTAATTTTGCATTAAATTGTGAATATATAATATAAATTTTTAATATTTAAATATCTAGATTTTTTAGATTTGTCTTAACATTAGATAAATAATACTTTGCTGAATTTATTTCTTCCTCTATTAAGTCATCTCTTTTCAAAAAAAACTCTCAAAGCACTAATCAAATATTTATACCTATCTTTTTCATCTTTAATTTCCAAGTACTCTGAAATATAAATATCAAAAACATTAAGCTTTTCTATAGCATGAAAAAGTCTAGTGCTGATTTGAATAGAAGAACCTATCCTAGTGAAGCCAGGAATTTTGTGACATCTTGAGGTAAAATGCCTTTGTTGATTGGCAGGCCATAATGTCACTGTTATTCCATTAGTTGCTTCAAATTTGATTTTACTTCAAATTTCGCAAAACATAAGTTCTCCACCTGTTTGTCGTGGTTGAGTCTTATCATACTTCATATGAATGGTATTGTTTTCTGTATCTTTAGGAAAAAATATTACTAAAGTATACTCACTTGCATCCTTATTGAGATGAACCTCATTGGAGAACCCATTACCATTCACTCCAGATGTCCAAGTTAAATTACTAGCAAATGGTACACCCTCTTCTTCACTAGAAACTTTTGAAAATCCAGGAATACCAAGTTTTGCACAACGATTAGTTGCCTTGTTGTACTTTACATATGATATTTTTTTAAAAAAATATTCAAAGTACATTGCAATCCTCTTCATTTGTTTTTTATATTCATCCATTTGTACAATATCATCAGTGTATTCATCTGCAAGGAAAAGCATTCAAAAATTCAGTATTTAAATTAAAAAAAGTGATACTTACAAATATATAAAGATTTCTTCCTATCTAAAATAAAGCCACCACCAAACATTTTTACAAAACCACCAGCTCTTCGATGATAACCATTATTTTTAATTTCATGTTTGCAGTAAGAAAGATCCTTAATGCATTGCACCGTAGCTTCTAACATATCTAGTTCTTTGAGCTCATGAATTTCAAAAGTCTGCACAAGAACATTAGGTATTAAGACACCTTTTGGTTTATAAATACTACATCCAGGAAAAAAATTGTAATAATTATTGCAATCTGTCATATTATTTGCATAAGATCGTGCATAGAAATGTGGCTTCTTCCCATTTGTATCCATTTGAAGAGCGTTTACAAGTTTCATTCCAGTAGCAATGTCTTCCGCCCACCTATTGTTAGAGTTATTCCCTGGCCTTTTTTTTCAAATTGTTACTCATTGATGGTTCAATTCTAAGAGAATTCAATTTTGATTTAAAATAGAAAAAAATCAAAAATTAGAAAATAGTAACATAATTTCAATTATCAGTCAATGATACCTTTAACTTTATCATATCTTCAATATTAGAAATACAAAAGTTAGCATATCTACATATTAGTAAATTTATATACTTTTTCTTTATTTCAAATATTAAGAAAGTGTTTCAAAGGTATACTTTATTAAATTATACATATAAAGAGTATAGCTTTATCCTGTATGCATTCAGCAAGTATGAGATTTGGCTCTACACTTAATATTAATAATATAATGAAAGTATAACTCCAATGCACTGGTAATATTAAAAAATTTACAGAATTATCATATCCACATATATAAAATGAAAAATCTTGCTCTGACCAATATATTGACTTAGAAAGTTATACTTCAATAAATTATTAATTTTTAAATTGTAGCACTGTCCTGTATGCTTTCAGCAAGTACGAGACTTTGAAACAACTTAAAAATCAATAAATTAAAGGTAAAGTACAAACAATCTAATTATTATTATGAAAAGCAAAAAATTATCCTGTATGCTTTCAGCAAGTATGAGATGATGTTTTACTTTTCATATTAATAATATAATGGTTGAGAAAGTATTAAAGAAATATAGAAAAATGATAAGAAAAACATGAACTTACATGTCTATAAAATCTTCTTCCATTTGTAGCTGATTGATCAAAATTAATTATAAAGTTTATTTTATAATCACTGTTTTAAAAAATAAATGGTTAGATAAATAAATTGAACATTTTTGATAAGGAATAAAGAAAAGTAAATTGACAAAAAAATAAAAAAACTTTAAGTTAACTGAAAAAGAATTTTTTTATAATTAATCAAAAGGGTACAGTAAAAGATACCATAAAAATAAATTCAGAATTAGAATCATTAGATTAACTTGTCAAAAGTGTAAAAAAGAGTAACAAACCAAAATGATATGAAATGCAATAGCAAGAAAAATTTTCTTACCGGTAATCAGATAAGGTCAACAAAATAGTACCAATAACTCAAAATGCTAAAGCAAACATATGATCGATAATTTTTGAAAAAGTTAAGTGAGAAAGAGAAAGGAAAAAGAAATTGGGTGGCAAACAGATGTAGATATCATGAATTTTCACTGATCTCATTTTCAAAAAAATGCAGCTCTCCAAGTCATATGATAAACTTTTATCTAAATTCCAAGAATGATGTTGCCAAGGCACTGTACACAGCATGATCATTTTTTCCTATGCATATACTAATTTCAGCTAGAATTTACTTGGCTGCATGTTGTACAGAGGAACATTTGTGGAACGCTGAAATTCACATCTAAAAAAAATTGACGCCACATAATTCTAGCTAGCATGTTTCACGTAGCTAAAAAACATACACTCATCACATTTAAATTTACATTGCGTCAAAATTAATTCATTTTTGAATTTTTTTAAAGGGAACTATAATGTGCACCACCTATTTCTAAAATATAAACCTCCCCACCATATTAAATTGGTAGACTTTTAATTATGCAATTTTCTTGCCGTGACCTTTTTCCTGATCTTACTTGGTTCAAAATATTGAAACATGACCAATGTCTCTGAAAGAAACATTTGATTTTGTTTCTATGTGTAACAATGGAAGGCTGTTTCTTACCGGCTGAAGAGTGTTGTATATTTTATTTGAACACATTTTTATTTTTTTATGTATTTTATTTAAAAAATTTACTTTTTATTGCAGCCAGATTTATACTGGCTGCTTTTTAGAAACTTTAATTTATGACCCAAGCCTTTGAAATTGGCCTGGGTCCCTTACATTGCAATTTAGTACTTCCATCCAGGTCTCCCCTGGCTGGAAGTGTCTCTTTCAAGCAATCAAAGTCGCTTTTAGCGACTTTGATTGCTTGCTGTAACGTTTGCCACCCTCCCAGCTAATTTACTAGGCTGGGAGGTGGCCAAAATTGTGTGCAACGCACATTGCTGCTGCAAGTAACGCGCGTTGCACAATCGCTTCCATATCTCATGCAGCTGATATCAAGTCAGCTGCATGAGATATGGGCAGCACATGCAATTCACATTACTTGCAGCAGCGATGCGTGTTGTTTTGTGCTGCATGCAGTGCATTGCAAAGCCAGTTTTTTTCTGGCTGTGAAATGCACACAGAGAAACCAAAGTCCCTGCAAGGGACTTTGGTCTCTAAAATGGAAGCAACTTTCCCTACCAGGTGCAATCTGGTGGGAAAGTGAGAGATAAGTTAGACTGAAGTTGTTTGAAAGCAACTTCAGTCTTAAAAACCTTAAAAATCAAAAAAAATGAGAAATCTAGAAAAAAAAAAAATTAAAATGTGAGTATAAGAAAAAAAATAAGTGCTAGTGATACCAAAAACCCAAGCCGATTTCATTTGGCATGGTTATTTAATAATTATTTTTTAACACATTAAATTTAAAATTCAAACACCATAAAATATATGAAATTTTTTTATATGAATATTATAAATTTAATCTACCTCTTTCTCATAATTATATTTGTAATTTTGTTTTTTTAATTTTTGACATTTAAGTTTATTTTTTGGAAATACAAAATTAAATTTTCAACTAAATTTTTTAGTAAGGTAAAATAAATTATAAATTTGACATTTTGTAATTGAATAATGAAAAAAATTTTAGATTTATTTAAAAAATATTTTTGTTAGAAGAATACCAATATTTTAAGGGTAGAAATATGGTGCAAATTGTAAGTAAAAAAAATTATATTTTTTTTTGTGAGGGGTTATTTCTATTTTTAAAAATATTTTTCAAAAACATTCATTAAATACTGAATTAAATTGCTTTGTAACTCAAATTTTTTGTAAAATAATTAAAAATGAAATAATAATATTGTTATATTTGATATAAAATTTGAATTGGTAATATTAATGTCTCTTTAAGTAAATTTGAAAATCATTTAAAAAGATTATTTTGATAAGTACTTCATTTTTGATATACAATGGTTATATATATATCTTATATATATTTCTTGAGTGTTATTTTTATATACATTCAATAAAATTTGTAATATACAATGCCATTTAATCATTAATTTTTGTTCAACTTAGTTATAACAACTTCATATTTAATACCAGCCACTAGTATTTACTTTTTAATTTAAAACTCCAATATAATATGAGAGTATCCTTATTTTGTCTGTATGTAATTAACAACAATAACAGACCATAAATGAGTGGGTAATTAATTACAATAAATAGTTGAAGAATAACCTATAAGAAATGATAAGTTTATAAAAAAGAGTACATTAAAAAAATATACTTTTGAATTTTTTTGGATATAATTTGGGTAGTTAAATGAAAATTTAAATTATCAGACATAAAAATGGAAAAAATCTAAAAGTGGTGTTTATATAATAAGCCTCATATAAAAAAAAGTATAAAAAATCTACTATGTAACTAAATTATTAAATATTAAGGTATTATTAAAATTATTGAAAAACTTATTTTACAGTTATAATGAAATCTAAATGTGAAAATAATGGTGGGATAATAGTAAGACTATGTGGAAACACTTTAATTTATACATACTTTCAACTATGTTCAGATAAAAAAATTGGTAAAATTGTATAATAACATCTAGTTAATAGTGATGCAATTTTTTTTAGATCAAGAATAATTTTTTCTGAGGAAAAACTAATTAAATTGAGATATGGCCATCTCCTTTCAAGAGATAGAATAATAATAAAAATTTAAAAAATTATAATAATAATTCTTAATCACCATTTTTGAAAAGTCTCTAGTAAAATTCATTATAATATATCATTCATTTATTACATTATATGGAGTTTCATCTTGAAGTAGTGATGGGCAGCTTTGAACTTATGTTCTGAAAAACAAAAAAGTTAAAAAATATATAGTTATACTAATGAAAAATCCAAAAATAAAAATACTATTATAAATGAATAAAATAAAACTACATAATTTTTATTCTGCTCTCATGATGCAAGGGTACTATGTATGAATTTCCACATGTTAAATCTAAACCTGTTTTAAGGCTAGTTTAAAGGTAGAGCTATTAAGTTTCCTTAAATTCTAAAAATAACTTATGCATTTTACTAATTATTTTTTTCTTGTTTTCTTTCCAAAGTTGTTAGAGTTGCTTAATTAATACTGTTATCTTAATTGTAAGATATATAATTTTTTTTGAATACATGATTTATTCATTCAAAAATTATATTATAAAGTTAAATCATTTATTTCATTTTCTAAAGCTTCATTGTCAAAGACACAACTCCATTTTCTATTACTTAACAAATATATAAAATGTGATAGTAAAATTTTAGGAATTTTCTTTTTGAGAGGGTCAAACTTTATTGTCAAGATTTTTATCTAGAAATTCTTGTACTCTAAAACCAAATAATTTTCTCCCTTAAGTAAGCCATTTCAAAAATATGAGAATATAAACAAGAATATTGACTTATCTTATTTTTATTTTCTTTACTGAAATTTTTAGTTCAATCCCTTTTTTTATATGACATTAGTATAAAACCATGGTTAAGTGCTACTATATTATTAATTTTTATTATATATATGAAATATTTAGAAGGTCATCCTTTTTTATTTACTTCAATAAATGGCTCAATTATAATACCCAACACTTATTAATGTTTCCCAAACTCAATAACAAATTTCTCATATGAAATATTAGCTTCTAATATAAGAAGTTTATCTATAGATGATATTCAACATGTGATTTTACTTTTTAGATTCAGCTAAAATTAAACAAAAGGAGAAATCATGCATATGTGTATAAATGGTAACCATATGTTACTTAGAGGATTGTGAAATTCACTCATCAGAATGGTTTAAGTATTAAAATAAATTGAGGTCATTATTTTCTAGTATTTGAAACTAATTAAGAAATTATTCTAAAAATATATTTTAATGTGTATCATGTTTAAAAAGTTGGAAATATGATTTTTGAAAATTGTGAGTTTCTTATGAGATACCAAGCTTTAGTTTACATTGTTTCAAGTAGAATAGAATTTTAGTATTAGAAATTTAAAGCAATGTACCATTATCAGATTTTAACTGTGTTCTACTTATAGAATGATTACATAACATTAAACATTATTTAAATCAAAAAGGTTTAAAAGATATTTAGAATTTTTCAAAATTTCACCATTTATTAATCTTTGATTTGAAAACCAACTATGATGTACACTCACTAGAAATAAGCAATCCCAATTTTAACATAATTTATCAATCCAAAAATAATGAGTCAATTAACATAAAAATATATTTTATTTCAAAACCAAATCTCTGGATTTAAAATATGATGCTTTAATGAAAAATTAATACAAAACTTTAATGCAATGAACTCTCTTAAAAAATTCAAAAATAGAATATCAAAACAAGTAATTTCTGCAAAAAAAACTGCTAACTATTGTAGATAAAGCATAAAAATAAGTCATATTTTTTAAAAAAATGATCTAACAATATTTATTTTGTTAAAAAAATCAAAACATTGTTAAGTTTGCTTGTTATAATAATGTTAAAATCCACTAAACATTATCTAAAGGTGGTAAAATATGTTAAAAATATGTTGAATTTTGTGAGCCAAAAATCAAAAGTTTTGTATCATTTCCTGTTGTGCTATGACTTTATTCCACCCTTTTAATCTGATTCTTCCAGTATTACTTTGCTATGATCACTAGTTTTCAAGTTAAAATTTACAATTGTTCATTATACTTGATAATATGAAAAATAACTCAAACTTTTATAACTACAAAATAAGATTTTGTAACTCCTTCTTTCAATCAATATTTGAAGAAATTTTTAGTTTATTTGAGTAATGATTTTAAGAATAACAAAAAATTTGAAATTCACAAGGAATTATTTCCAGAGACTATAATTATTTACTTATGTAATGCATGAGCTACTTATCAATGATGTAAAACATCAGATAGTAAGTTATAGTTATAAATCTACAGATTATACTGTTTCTGGTATATATATCTTCAATAAATCTTTTAAACTTATCTTAACCTACATACCACACAATAGAAAATCATTATATTAAAAAAGGAAAAAATTCTATGATAATATCATAAAGAATGATAACCATGGATTGATATTCCATAAAAATGGTTAATAAAATTTTAAGATAACCTAAATCAGTATTCTTTCATCAAAATATATCCTTTTTGTCTTTGTAATTTATTCCAAACAAATTTTTTGAAAGTTGAATCTATATATATAATGCCAAAACCACTATTAAGTTCCCTCTTAGACTTTTTAAGAAATTATATATATATATATTATTTATCAAAAATTGAAATAAAGAATAAAAACATAATTTTATTTACCTTTAATTATTTAAATATAGAGTATTTTCAGAATGCATTGTGGTTACTTGTGAAGGTTAGAAGATTTGAAGTTGGATTTATGAGTTTTTAGAAGGGCAAATATTGTAAAATTCTTTCATAAATATTTATTTCATAGTTTCAAATGTTGAAATCTACAAACTAATGGGATTTAAAATTATATTGAGATTTAAAATCTGTTTTCTACTCAAGTAAAATAATATAAAATGATGATATCAAAATTGAAATTAAGTTCAAACTTTTGATATGCTCTATCTTCAATTTTATTGATAGTGCATCAAAAATTTAATAATATTTTTTTCCTTCATCACCTTTTACATAAAAGATAGTTTTATCATTTTATGCATTAAAGATTGCTTATATAAAGTTAACATCTATGTCAACTGTTTATGACTATTAATCTATATAATAAATTATTTAGAAGAAACATCAGTATATACTGACTCTGAAATTATTTAATTTAAAATAGTTTACAGGTAGATAATGAAGGGTGATTTCATTTTTGAATATGAATTATAGAAGTCTTATTTTGTCAATTTTAATTCTTTTTGAGCTCAAATGTATCCACCGCAACTTATGTAAGAATAAAAATTATTTTTATTGAAATTTACATGAGAAAGTATGCCTATTATTCAAAATCAAACTTGCTCTAATGGTGTTTTTCAATCATTATTTCCATTCATAACAATAAAAAACATTTCAATTTGCTGATGTTTTAGTTTTTGAAATCCCCAAGTTTATATCTCAGGTGTACTATTCACAAAATTATTAAAAATATAATTTTTGAAATACATGATAAACTTGAAAGTGAGGGGGCATTAAATTTTTAAAAATGAATTCTAAATTCAGGATGGATAGTATTTTTTCTATTTTCACAAATGAACAATTTTTTGTTTCAATTAATCCAGAAAGAAAATTTTGTTGTAAGCATATTATATTATATTTATTTTGATTTTAAATACTATATTTTCAAGATTTGTGTTTAATATTTCTTGTGAAAATTAATGTTAATGTGAATTTTAAGTAAGCTTGAAGACATTTAATCAATAGGCATATTGGATATTTAAAATAATATTTTGCTTCAATCTTGAATCATCCTGGGCTAAAAAATATCCCAAATAAGGTTTTTGTGGGTCAATTTGGATTTAAGTAGGATTAAGTGAGGTTTAATAAAGGACAAATAAAAGGCTAAATTCATTACTAGTGACTTTTTTCTCAAAATAGTTAAAAAATATGTATCATTCTGAAATCAAGCTTCAATAAAGTTGAATTGAAACAGAGATAATTTCTAGCAGCACATCACCATATTTACAAAGGTGTAAAATACCTCAAATATTACTCATAATATAGGAAGTCAAGGAATCTACAAAATTCACATTTGAAACAAGGATTTATATTTTGAATTTGAAATTGAGAAATGGAATATTATTTTCCAATTTAAATATCTATTAGTCATTTTACCAATAGTTTTCAGTAATCAGATTGAATTTTGATGGTATTTTTTTGTAGATTAATCATTTTGATGAGCCATTTACTCAAAATTACTGGTTTTGGTTCTAATATTCCATGTGAAATTCATTACGAATCTTTTTGAAAGTGAATAGTTGACATATTGGATATGCAAAAGCTTATGTTAGATCAAAGTGAGATCAAAGGGAGTTCATCTCATGATCAAATTAGGATTTTTCAAGATCAAACGGTGATCAATGTTGGTTCATCTTGAGCTCAATTTGTGACAAATCTCTGACCAAATGTAAGGCCAAAAAATTTTCTACATGGTGATGATGTGTGCATAATTCAGGCATAGATTTGTGGCTCAACAGAGTTCAAGAAACGGGTATTGCTAGCAATACCTCCCCATTTTTTCTGTGGTGCCTTAATATATGTAATCCATTTGTTTAATGAAAAAATAATAATAGTGCAAAATACATTATGACAGGTTATAATATTTGATGTTTTTTTCTAATAAATCATAGCATGGCACTTTTTCCTGTTATTAGTCTTTTGATAGAAATAATTTGTGTTTTTCATGAAGAAAGTGCAGAATATTATTTGAACTTGTCTGAAATTTGATGATATCTTTTTTTTGAGCTTCAAAGATTTTTCCATTCCAAAATCTGCATCCAAGAAAAAAAGTTTGGTTGTAGAGATTTCCCATAAATTATCAGATATTGATAACAAATTATACACCTATATCTAGACATCAAATTTAGCATCAAGAGATTACTCCAGGAAACCTGAAAAACAACTCGCCTACAAGTCCTCATTTTTTCCCCCCTGTGGGGGTTTGGATCGGGGAAGTGATTAAAAAAATTTCACAGTTTTTTGAATTTTTTTTTTTTTTTAATTTTAGAGAAAAATATTCATCAAGTTCAAGTGAAATAAAAAAAATTCTTATTAGTCTTTTGAGGATTTTTATTTTTTTAATTTAAATTAAGTGAGTTTGTTTTAATGTATAATTTTGGGTGTTTGAAAAGCAACAAATTTTTAAGTAGAAAAATAAATTTCTTTAACTTCAGATTCACCACTTACATCACTCTCATCTTCTTTAACTTCATTATCATCTTCAAATACAACTTCTTTTCAATCATCATCTAAAACATTGACAAAAAATGAACAGTATCAAAATAAAAGAAATTTAAAAAAAAAATTCACTTGGATCAAATATTTGGCCATATTTCAAAAATCAAGTACTATAAATCTAAAGTTGAAAAAAAAACAATATCCGAAAACGTTGTAGACAGTTCTAAAGTTCTAAGCAGTAGACACAATGCGAGATGGGTTGGTTCTCCTTTTTAATTTATAAAAAGAAGCGCCTGCCACTCTTATTTTTTTAAAGACAGTGTAATAATGTGTAACACTAATATTTGACTAGAAAGTTTATAAGTTGAGATGAGTTAAAGATAAGGAAACAAGCACTACTATCCGGATATTTCTATTCTTAACAAGCACTATTATCCACAGCTACTCCCTCTTGAAGCGCTCTCTTTGAATTTGCCTTATTATAGTAATAAAATATCTCTAATAATAGTTAATCCCACTGAATCTATATATTCTCTCTATGTTGCGCTCTTTCACTATACTATAGGAAATACACACACAGACGCACAAACTCTAAAGACTCAGAAAATACCTTTTAATATTCTCCCAACAATTAATCACAAATGATCTAATATCTTATACTGGGTACTATGACTATAGCTACACGTTGTAGACAATCCTATAGTACTAGCTATAGGCCTTGACCAAGGGAGTTGGAGAAAAACCAGAGAGAAAATCCCCTGTCCCTTTAGAAAAATAAGTGAGATTTACTTGCTAAAGTAAGTTGGTTCCTGTTTTGCTAAAGACCCCTTTTAAACACACTTGACTGCTTGATGAGCCAAGAAAGTAGTCACCAGATAGACTACCAGACCAAAGAACTGAAATGTAGAACAAAGTCCACACCAGAGACAGCAAAGATACTTGATGTAGGCTGCAAATCCACACCAGAGACAGCAATAATACTTGCTATAGCTTGCAAGACTATAACAGAGAAAACAGTTGCCAAAGTTAAGTTAAATGAAGAACTTACTTGCAACAAACACAGCCAATTGTGGCCAGAAAACAGTGAAAACTGAGTGAGGAACAATGAGATCACCTCCGGATGGTTGTATGATGATTAAGGTTGCCCCAAACTGTCTTATTCACTATATACACACAGACCACTAACTAAGAGCCCATGCGCACCCACCAATCTGGCGCCTGTACCTGCCAAATTGCATAAAAAACCCTCCTGGAGCGCTCCCCAACCTCCTAAAACAGAGGCGGGCGGGCCGCCCGACGTCGGAGATGCTGCCTGAAGCAGCCCGGCCTCCCTGAAGCCAGAAAACCAATAAAAACCACTAATCTACTTAGAAAAATTAGCTACAACTACTAAAACCTTTAAAACACGGAATTTCACTATAACAACATTGAGACATGAAATATAGAGAAAAATTAGCTCTATCAAATGGTACTAAGCACTTAACCCTAAGACTTAAGGTTAGCCCGTAAAACACGAAAAACAAAATTAAACAGCAAACTTTTATAAATGAAAAATGAGGAAATGACCCCTTAAAACTCAGAATATGAAAAATGTCTTCAAGACATAAAATATAGAGAAAAACCAGGGCTATCCAATGATAGTACCCACATACCCGCAGACCCAATATCCACGGAATAAAACCAGAAAAATACAAAATTTCTTAACAGATGTCAATTAAGACATGCACAAACAGTGCCAAATCACACAACAAAGGCCCCTGCCAATGTTTGAAGACCACATCCTCCCTCCAATTGAGAATTTCCGCATTCTTTCTTCATCCAACCACCATGTTTAAACTCCTTTCCAAATCTGCCTCTGAAATGGGACCCTGCCAATACTGCATCAACAATAATTTAATCTGCGCCATAACACCACCTGTTCATCCATACAGAACGTCCTGCAATGTCTGCCACTCCAGAAAGAAGACCTGCCACAGACCTGGTTCACTTTCTTCTACAACAGATTCACCTCCGCCTCAACCTGGTCCTTCTTCTGCCAGCACCAAAAGATCTAGGCCATCCATCCTGATACCCAGATTAATCAAAAGGCTCCACCCTTCCCAGAAGAGTGCCACAACCCATAAAGCAACTAGTTCCCCCATCCCTGGTCCATCTGATGGTAAAGAACATTCATTTCTTCCTTCAACTTTAAAACTGATAACTTCTCAGTTCCTTCCTCTTCTGATAGTGATGATAACAATGTAGGATCCATTGCACCACCAACACCAACGCACTTGCCCACTATCAAGGGCAAGTTCCAACAACACACATCTCAACAGAAAAAACTTCTGCTTCACTATTTCCAATCCACTCCTGCTAGAGATCCACAGGACATTGAGAACAGAAGACACCTCATTCACCAGTTCAAGGCTAATTCTGAACACTTCATTTCATCTCTTGATTCACTCTGTAATTCCACTAGTACTTGAGTTTGATTCAGAAAAGAAAAATTGACCACACCCTCTATAGGATGTAACCACAAACAACCCTCAGTTTTAAGTCTTGGGGGACCATCCTCATTTTATAGTCTTGGGGGACTCAAAAACCCTCAGTTTAAAGTCTTGGGGGACTCAAAAACCTAAATCATAAACCCAGAACCAGAGATAAACCACATTAAGACACAGAGAAAAAACTAACATTCTGGGGTAATTGTGAATAGAGCAGCCAGCCCATCAATTACCCCCAAACTTGCCTTTGCTAAATTCAGAGGCTCCCCCTGTGGATACCCTCCACCAATCTTTCAAAACAACTCCAACAGCAAAAACTTTTCCCTCAGTTTATAGTCTTGGGGGACTTAAAACCCTCAGTTTAAAGTCTTGGGGGACTAACACAGTGTTCAGTTTAAAGTCTTGACGGACTACTTCTTGATAAAATCTTGAAACCAGCCAGTTTAAAGTCTTGGAGGACTTATAAATTTTCCAGTTTAGAGTCATAGAGGACTGTCAGAATCTTGCATGAATCTGACCCAGCCAATTTCATGCAATACACACACAGCCAGACCCACAGAGCGTCCACCTTCACTTCATCTTCTACTCATCACTGACAAAATCTTCTCTTATCCTTTTCATCACCTTTTACACCACAAATCATGTCTGGATCCCCTGCTGATGACTCCTCTACTCTTCCTTGCTTCACTGCTCCAAGGAACTATGCCTGAAAACAGTGCATACACATGTGCAGACCTTGCACATTCACTCTTCCAAATCCAGAAGCCAAATTCTACAACAGGGCTTGTGACTCCTGCTATTCCAAAAAAAAGAAATGTGACAGAGATGCCCACTATCCTATTCCTCCGTCTTCTCCTTCTCACAAGTACATCTCCAGATCCCCTACCAGGTCTCCATAACTTGTTCCATCCTCTTCCTCTCTATCTTCAGCTCCTTCCAGAAGATCCAGAAGCTCAGCTTCCCGCACTCTTCCAAAAAGACCAGCCTTAGCTTCTCAAGAAACTGCTTTTATCACTGCTAAATTAGCTCCAAAAGCTTCAAAATCAACCCCTAGGCTTCTAGACCGCGTCCAGGCGTCCCGGCCGACGTCGGGCGGGCCACCCGCCTCACCAAACAGCGAAAATCAGGGCCAAAACCTCCAAAAACGGCCAGAAAATAGCCAAATTCATCCAGATAACAACAACAACTCAACCCAACTACCTCCTACTGCTCCCAGAGCAATGCAATCCACCCTTCCAAAATCCAAAAACACCAAAATTTCCCAGATTTCTAAGAGAGCTTCCAGAGAACCCCAAGAAGAAACCAGAACACCACACACTGCTCCACAACAACAACATCGTCCCCAACTAAGACAAAGAAACTACACCTCTCCTCTGTCAGCCAACTACTCTTCTGACAGTTCCATCTCTTCAAATTCTCCATCCAGAAGAGAGCAGTCTGCTTCCAAATCCCCCTCTCCTGCTCCATCCTTTAACAACCCTGGTACTCCATCACCAGCACCTCCTCCAGCTGAATCCAACAGAAATAACAACCCCAACAACTACAACAATCTCACTGCTCCAACTAGGCCCCAGGAACATCAGCATCCCAGTTCACCTTCTCAGGATCCTTCAGAGGAAGACCATGAGAATCCATATCTTTCCCTAGTTGATCCACCCACTATGACCATTACAAAATCTTCAGAGATCCAAATCCCAGCTGCTTACAGATTTGATGAGCTTCCAATCTGTAAGTACCAAATTAATTATTCCATTTCTTCAACAAAAATAATTACTGATCCAATTCTTCTTGTCTAGTTGGCACCCCTCCTCCTGAATCTATTATTGGAGTTGGCCAAACTCTTGAAACATCTTTGACCCTGGATTATGGAGACATGAAGAAACACCTAAGCGCCATGTGTTCCAATATGCTAAAAGCCTTTGCCCTCCATGGACCCTTGAATGACTTTGAAAAATCCTTGAGAAAGCGCCTACTGGAAAACCACTGTAAAATGTCTAGGATCATTAAACACACCCTCCAGCACTCCATTCCTGCCTCTTCTTCTTCCTCCTCTGAACTTCCCTCTAATCCAATCCCTGATCATTACAATCCCTATAATCTCTCCAGCAGGATGCACTTCAAAGAACACAGTGCTTCCCACAATCCCAACAAAAAACAAAAACGTCATCACAATCTGGACCAGCCTCCAGAAGCTTCCTCATCCAGACAATGAGCTCCTGCAAAAGATTAGAAACATAAAAATAATATAAAACAAATAATAAAAATAATTTCAGAATTTTTTTTTTTTTCTTATGGTCTACTGATATACTAAAATAAAATAAAAAAAATTAATAATTGAATGAAATGAAAGAACATAAATGAAATAAAATAAAATATAAAAATTAATACAAATGGTATCCCCCAGCCAATTGATGAGCTGAACCCCTGATACCTTACCCACATCCAAGTGCACCTTGATGTGGATACACAATTAAATCTTTTAAATGATTAACAGAAAAAAAAAACAAAAATTTAGAAATTCAGAAGATAATAAAAAATAATGAAACACAGAAACACATGAAATAAATAATATATAAAAATAAAATAGCATTGCCCGGCCAATTGATGAGCCTTTCCCCACCAATGCTTGCCCACATCCAGGTGACCCTGATGTGGTAACACCCTATATTTTTGATTTTATAATTTTAACAACCCCCATAAAAAAATTAAAAGAAAAAAAGAGAAAAAAGAAAATAATCTAAAACTTCTATCTAGCAAAAACATAACTGCAAAATCAAAGAAAGTCCAGCTCCATAGATGGTCCAATAAGGGAAAGTCCGGTCCATAGAAATGATCACTGGGTGGGCTCCCTCCAATAAGTAAAAATGATGGGAGACCACCAGTGATCCACCACCAATCTGAAAGAACCAAAGATAAAGAAGCCAGTCCCAAACCAGTTTAAAGTCATAGCAGACTTAAAACCTGAATAATAAACAACAGAACTAGAATTCAACTAGGAAAAACAAAAGACTTGAGACAGACATTCTGGGGTAACTGTTCTACAGAGCAGCCAGCTCATCAGTTACCCCCACACTTGCCAAAATAAAATCTAGAAGCCCCCCCCCTGGTACCTTCTAACAAAAACACAACATTCAACACAAAAAAACCAAAACCAATAAGAGTGAAGAGTCTGGCACTTGAAAACCAAATGAAATTCCAATTTAAAGTCATAGAGGACTAAAAACTGTGAAAAGAAACCAATACTAGGGTTCAACCAAATTAAGAAAAAAGGTTGGAAACAGAAAATCTGGGGTAACTGTTGATAGAGCAGCCAGCCCATCAGTAACCCCTACACTTGCCAAGATCAAATCTAGAAGCCCCACCCATGGGTACCCTCTAACAAAAAGTTTCCAACAAACAGATGCATAGCATCATCACAAAAAAACCAAAATTAAAGAATTGTCCGTAGTTTATCCTCATTGCGGAGTCAATCTTCTTCATGCCTAGTGCCTCTGGGATAAAACCTCTTCACTTGGTCTGCAGCCACCCTCTTTTTCAAGACTGCACCATCCAACTCTTCCAAAACATAAGAACCTCCAGACGCCTGAGATCTGACTCTGTAAGGTCCATTCCATCTGTCAGAAAACATTTTGCCCCACTGACTCTCCAAACTTCTATTATACACCAAAACCAAACAGCCAGGTTTTAAGGGATTCCTGAGTCTATGAGCCAACTTCTTGTCCCAGTACCTGACTGATTGATTCCTAATCTTCATCATTCTAGAGTACACCTTCTCTTGACATTCCTCTCTAAATTCCAGCTGTTGCATCCTGGCACAGAGCAAGTCTTCTGTTGAGTGCACATCATCCCAATCAATTCCAAGATATGAGACAGCTTCCAAGCCCACTGGTAGAACGGCTTTCTGACCAAACATTAACTCATAAGGAGAATAGCCAGTTGTCCTCTTCCCAGTGACCCTATCCGCAAATAAAACCAAGGGTAAATAATGCCTCCACTTTTCGGCACTATCTCCACACATCTTCACCAAAGCATTCTTGATAACTTGATGGCCTCTTTCAACCATGCTTTCAGCTTCAGGATAATACGGTGTAGCCACTCTAACCCTAGAACCAACACTAGCCACAGCTTCTTTAAATTCGGCACCAAACTCTGGCCCACCATCAACAGTGACCAACTTCATCAACCCATACCTATAAATCCACTCCTTCTTCAAAAACTCTGCCACATTCTTGGCAGTCAAATTAACCAGAGGCACTGCCTCAACCCAACCAGACAAATCATCCCTAGCAACAATCAAGTATTTATACCTGCCCTCTTTAATATGGACAGCATCCAGACTGACCCTTCCAAAAACAGTTGATTCACCAGTAGCACAGCC
Source organism: Hemileia vastatrix (assembly GCA_030280995.1). NCBI lineage: Eukaryota > Fungi > Basidiomycota > Pucciniomycetes > Pucciniales > Zaghouaniaceae > Hemileia > Hemileia vastatrix. The sequence continues at coordinate 29,607,297 of JASXTE010000006.1, forward strand.
CACCTCTTTAGGTTTCAAGTGACTTCTTCTTTGACATTCTTCACAAGATTGAACCCAACCCTGCACAGCCAACTTCATACCCGGCCACCAAAATCTGTCTGCTACTCTTCTATAAGTCTCCCCAAAGCCTCTATGACCAAGGTCTTCATGCAAAGACTTCAAAACCAATTCTTGACCCTTCTTCTGAGTCACCACCACTTGAGGATTAGGATGTCTCCTTCTCATCAAGCGCCTTCCTGACACATAAAATCCAGGACTCTTCTTCTTGATTGCCAACCAAGTATCATCATCACAACTATCTGTCCTCTCCAAGGTCAACAGATATTCCACCAAAATAAAATAAAACCCAGATTGACCCCAGGTCTAATCTTCAAAATCCAACAAAACAACATCCAAGGGTACAACTCTTTCATCAAAATCACCAGTGTGAACATGAGCCAATTGAGCAGCCCAACCAGGACACCAATCCTTAAATTTTGGCACGTCCTTCTCTTTCCACTGAACCTTGTGAGAATCCAGTTCACTAACAAAAACACCCTTTTCCAATTTTGAGCTGTCCCAAACAACAACTCCATCTTCATCAACAAAAACACCCTGATCACCAGAATCAAGATCAGATCCATCCAGTTTAACCTCTTGGGGGAGGTCAGAACAATCATCCAGTTTAGCCTCATGGGGGAGGAAAGAAAAATCCTCAGAACCCTTTGTGCTGGCCCTAATCACTGGAACATCTTCGTCAAACTCTTCAGAATCAGAATCCTCATCTGTAGGTGGCCTCCTTGATAACCCATCAGGCATAGTAAAAGTTTTACCTGGTTTGTGTACCAGGTCAAAAGAAAAATGTTGAATAAATGCCACCCACCTAGTCATTGGAGCATTTGGAAGACTAGGTGTATTGATCATCTGAACCAAAGATTTTGCATCCACCTGCAGCTCAAAATGCTGCCCCCACAAAACCATCTGTAGCTTCTTTAAAATTTTAGCTACACCACACAATTCCAAATTAGGTTGAGAATACCTAGATTCCACCTCATTAAACACCACAGACTCATACCTTACTGGCCTGACCCTCCCAGTCTTATCCTCCTGAGACAAAACAGCACCAGCAGCAATATAACTTTAGTCCACTGCCAGATAAATCTTTCCAGCACCAACACCATAATCCAACTTGTGAAGAATTATATCTTCACCAACAACCTTTTTCAGCTTCTGAAAAGCCTCTTCACACTCTTCCGTCCATTCCCAATCTGCATCTTTTCTGGTCAACCTCCTTAAAGGTGAAGACAACAAAGAAAAATCCTTAATGAAAATCCTGACATATACACATACACCCAAAAATCCTCTGACTTCTGTAGTATTTTTAGGCCTTGGCCATGCCTGAATTTTATTAATCTTCTTCTTTGCCATAATCCTTCCCTCTTTACATACCACATGACCCAGAATTTCCAAAGCAGGAACACAACAACAGAATTTTGACCCTGAAATGGTCAAACCAGCCTCTTCAATCCTAAACAACACTCTCTCTAGAGTTATTGCATATTCCCACACAAACCTCCTTATTCCAGGGTTCTCTGATAACACCTCATTACCATAATCATTGGATGGTCCTTTAATTCCACCATCATCAATAAAAATACCAGCATGAGTAGGAACCTCATCCTGCAAAATCCAAGCCATCTGTGCTTGATAAACTGCCACTGAATTAGTTGCTCCCTGAGGCAACCTAGTGAGCTGAAATCTTCCCAAAGGAGTCTCAAAAGTTGTAAGAGGCCTTGAATCCGTATGTAGTTCCCTCTCATCATAACCACCCATAATATCACCCAAACCATAACACACCCTTCCAGCAAAAGCTTCAACAAAATCCTCTGCACTTGGTGGCATACCAGCATCCTTGATAGTGACTCTATTCAAGGCTCTAAGATCATGAACCACCCTCAACTTTCCATTCTGCTTCTTTACACAGAACACCGGACTTAAGTAACTGGATGTTGATTGTTCATATAACCCAGTCCTGACTCTTTCCCTAATAATCTCCACAAAATCCTCTCTGATAGCGGCTGGAATCGGAATAGGTTTGATTTGCCAAGGCTCATGACAAACAACAGGAATCAAGTAAGGTTCCCCATAAGAGTGCTTCAATACACCCCTTTCCTCCTCAACAAATGCCACCGCTTTTTCCCTTAGCACAATAACGTGCAACAACAACTTCTTTTCTTCCTCAGACAACCACCCATCAGGACCAAAATTAACAACTTTCAATCTTTCCACAGTCACCCTTGCCGTCTCTACACATTCTGTAGGATTCTTCACCAAAGGAGTACAGTACGGATCTCTTGACAAAGGAGGTCTCTTCAAAGGCGGATTCAAACCCACAGGCATCGGCTCATTGACAGGCCTAATCTTCTGCGCTACCTTCTTATACTTTGCCGCTCCACCTTCAACTTGAGGGATCTTCAGGAAATTTTCACCACCAGACCTGGAACAAAAACCAAGGGTTTCCCCATTGCTCACATGTGTGGCCAAGGTAATGTTTTTGAAAGGTGTAGAAGAAACCCTAGCGGTGCACAATTGGGAGGACTTACTTTTAGACCCCAATCTCACCATTCCAAAACTTTTCAGCAATTCCACATCTTCATCCTCACTTCCAACTTCCAAATCTTCAAATCTTGATTCATCTTCTGAATCACATCTTCTAAAATTGTGCAGTTTATCCTCATGCTGGAGGTCCAAAAATTGATCTTGATGATCTTCTTTCTTCAAAATCTTCTGCAGTTTAACCTCATTCTGGAGGCCCAAAAATAGATCTTGACAATCTTCACAAAAATATTTTACATCTTCTTTCTTCATTATCTTCAGATTTTTTTCTTGATTTTCTTGAATTATCTTGGAATTTTTATCTTCTTTTCTTGAGTTTTCTTCTGTCCTACAAAAATAACCAGGGGTTTCCCCAATGCTCACAGGTGTGGCCCAGGTAATGGTTTTGAAAGGTGTAGAAGAAACCGTAGCGGTGCACAATTGGGAGGACTTACTTTTACACCCCAATCTCACCGCCCCAAAGCTTTTCTGCATATCTTTCAATAAAGATATATAACCAATCTTCTTCTTTAAACTTGAATTAAAAATAATTAAGAATCTTGAGAGAGAACATAGACTTGATAAAAAACTTGATGAATACTTGCAGAGAAGAGAAACATTAAAAAGAGAAAGTTGAAAATCCACTTGGTATATCTCCAAGGGAGCTGACCTACTACAACCTGGGATTTCCCCATCTCGGGGAGAGGTTGTAGCACTAGGGTGATCAGCCCTCATTACTCTAAAAAAGACAGACTCTCAATAGAGCCTGAGCCGCACTCCAAAAAACCAGAGGCAGCACCCACTTCCTTCCTTCTCCTGCAGCAGTCCATGCACTGGCACATTGAAGATAAACCAGGCCTAGTCTCCCAACCATCCTCTCCAGGGTATGATAACCTCATGTGAAGCCTCCTTTCGTCTTCACCAGTCAACTCCAAACTGATTCCCAAATCAAATTGATAACCAATTCTTGCCTGAAAATCCATCAAGAATGGCCCACCCAAAACTGCTTTTACATTACCTTTAGCAATGTAAAAATGAACCTTCCCTGAGGCTCCTCCAACATCTAACTTCACAAACTCTGAAGTTCCAACCAATTCAGTGACATGGCCACCGATCCCTCTCAAATTCCCACCAATACCAGTTTTGATGGGGAGGCCCATATGAGTTGCCTCAAACAAAGAAATCAGGTTTATCTGAGAACCTGAATCCACCAATGCCCTTGCCTCCCTGCCATTCAGAGTGACATTGACATATCCCAGAGGAGCAGAAAAATGAGTTTCCAACCCCTCACCAAACTTTTCAGCAGAATCACAAATGTATTCTACCTCACCAGAAGAAACCCTTCTCCTGGTCAATAACTTCTTCTGCCTATCAGCCAACCCTGGACTGATAGCATACAATTCCCCATAAGATAGGGAAACCTGACCCTGGTTCATCCTTTCCAGGACAGAGTCCATAACATTCACTTGACCAGACACTACTGGCCTCTCAAAGTGAGCTCTTTGCTTCACCACCTTGGTCCTAGAAGATTCTTGAGGACCAGCACCACCAACAGATTTACCATTAACAGGAACCAAACCAGATCCCTCACCAGAACCTCTGACTCCAACAGGCTTTGGAAATGAAGCCAAAGGGACATCCTCCTCGGAGTCAGAATCCACCTCCATTGGCATTGGCTCACCATTCAGGTCCAATGCACCAAAACTAGGGGGGCCCATGTCAGCCATACCCTTCTTCATCTTGTACAGCTCCTCTTTGCTGTACCTCTTCCTAGCTTCACTCAGCTTAGGATCACCCTTTGAAGCATTTGGCTTTGGTTGGGCCTGATAACTGCTCTTAGGCCTACCCACCTTTCCTGCTTCCACATCATAAACACCAGCCAAGCATTCACCACTTGACTTTCCACCACAAGAATACAACTCCAAACCACCAAAAGAAGTAGAAAAAGAGACCTTATTGACCTCCTTCCCCTTTCCCTTGACGTCCTCATCTACCTTAACAGAAGACTTCCCCTGATCAGGAATCTCCTCAAACCTTGGCCTCCTTTGATTGAGACCACCTCTTCTCCTGACCAAATCAACAGGAGCCTGCCCCTCACTGGGCTTCACAAAAGAACCGTCAGGGAACTTAAAAACCCTGCCATAAAACTCCACTTTTCCTTCAGACACATCTCTGTTCAATGCCCAACAATCATTGGACCTGTGCCCCCTCCTACTACAATAAGAGCAAACCCAAGGATCACTCCTACCAGCCCTCCTTTCAAACTCTCTTGGCTGAGAAGGTGCCTTATTAACCTTCTTGGCCTCCTGAACAAAAATGTGCAGCTGTTTTGTCAGATCAGCCAGCTGCTTCACCATTGGGTCACTCTCCTGTTTGGGAATCTGCACCAAATTTTTCTCCTCCTTCTTCTCCCTAACTTCCTCTTCAGCCAAAGCCTCACTGACTTTGCTGAAATACTTGGCACACCCCTCCTGATAGGTGTCCACAGCCAATAACTTCAAATGGGCCTCAACAGCCTCCTTCACCTTATCCAAGGCAGGCAACTTCTGATCCCCATTAGAAAGAGTCTTCATCAATTCCTTTCTTGACAACTCCTTCAACACATCCATCCTGACATCTCTAGCCAGGGCAGACCAAAAAACATCCTTGGCAGCATTTTCATGTGCCAGCTCCTCCACTTCCACCAAGTATTCCACCACAGGATCAAACTGTAGCAGAAACTTCCTGTAACTATGTAAGTTACCAACACCACCATGAGATTGCCATTCACTGACAACCTTGTTCAAGTCCACCATAGTGAAACTGACACCCCATCTATCCACCATTTCCCTACACAACAATTTCCAATCCCTCTTCTTGTAGCCAGACATGGCCACAATCTCCTTCTCCACTGACCTATCACCAATGAAGAAGATAATCTGCTTCACCATGTCCAGGTAGGAAGCACCATCCACTCCAGCAGCAGTTTCATACTTCTCTAGAAACCACTTGACATCCTCCCCATTAAACTTGGTACCATCCCAAGTTTTAATTCTCACACACTCCCTAAACATCACAGAAGGAGGACCATTCCCCCCACTGACAGTCACCACAGGAATGGAAGAACCAGAAGCCATTCCTCCTGACCAAAACACCAAAAAGAGCCAAAGAAAGAAAACAGAGATTCCAAAGAACTAGCAAGTTCTACCCCATGTTGGGCGCCAGAAATGTAGACAATCCTATAGTACTAGTTATAGGCCTTGACCAAGGGAGTTGGAGAAAACCAGAGAGAAAATCCCCTGTCCCTTTAGAAAAATAAGTGAGATTTACTTGCTAAAGTAAGTTGGTTCCTGTTTTGCTAAAGACCCCTTTTAAACACACTTGACTGCTTGATGAGCCAAGAAAGTAGTCACCAGATAGACTACCAGACCAAAGAACTGAAATGTAGAACAAAGTCCACACCAGAGACAGCAAAGATACTTGATGTAGGCTGCAAATCCACACCAGAGACAGCAATAATACTTGCTATAGCTTGCAAGACTATAACAGAGAAAACAGTTGCCAAAGTTAAGTTAAATGAAGAACTTACTTGCAACAAACACAGCCAATTGTGGCCAGAAAACAGTGAAAACTGAGTGAGGAACAATGAGATCACCTCCGGATGGTTGTATGATGATTAAGGTTGCCCCAAACTGTCTTATTCACTATATACACACAGACCACTAACTAAGAGCCCATGCGCACCCACCAATCTGGCGCCTGTACCTGCCAAATTGCATAAAAAACCCTCCTGGAGCGCTCCCCAACCTCCTAAAACAGAGGCGGGCGGGCCGCCCGACGTCGGAGATGCCGCCTGAAGCGGCCCGGCCTCCCTGAAGCCAGAAAACCAATAAAAACCACTAATCTACTTAGAAAAATTAGCTACAACTACTAAAACCTTTAAAACACGGAATTTCACTATAACAACATTGAGACATGAAATATAGAGAAAAATTAGCTCTATCAAATGGTACTAAGCACTTAACCCTAAGACTTAAGGTTAGCCCGTAAAACACGAAAAACAAAATTAAACAGCAAACTTTTATAAATGAAAAATGAGGAAATGACCCCTTAAAACTCAGAATATGAAAAATGTCTTCAAGACATAAAATATAGAGAAAAACCAGGGCTATCCAATGATAGTACCCACATACCCGCAGACCCAATATCCACGGAATAAAACCAGAAAAATACAAAATTTCTTAACAGATGTCAATTAAGACATGCACAAACAGTGCCAAATCACACAACAAAGGCCCCTGCTAATGTTGGAAGACCACAACGTATATCTCTATATTGATTTTCTTTATGATCTGTTTTTTTTAAAATGACAACTAATGCGATTTTTCTTATTTTATTAATTAAATAGATAGATCGACCAGTTCTCCCTTGTCCCTATCTAATAGTCCTCCTTTTATATTCTTCCGGCGCTCAAGACACAGTTCCCTAATGGATCTCCAGCGCTGACTCTAGCACCACATTAGTAAAACAATAACTAATTTATTAGTATGCTACTTACACTGCTTGCAACAACTACAGCGCCTAAATCAGACCCTATAATTACTAACACTAGTATTAGCTTGTTTCACTGATTCTCCACATATGCGCTTTTTAACTATACCTTATTTTGTTTCAGGGATAGTTCCAGGTTTGACTTATCCTCACGCTGCGTCTAGTTGCCTTAACTCTCTGGTAGTTTTACGATTGAGTCCCCACTCTCTTTGCTTTATTACTAGGTTCGTAGTTCTGACAGCTTGCTTTACTAGTTAGCCTTCTTTATTACTTGTCTCGGTAAGTTTCCCAACTGGCCGCGGTACAGCATACCATGCACTTGAGTCGTCCTTAATCCATGACTTTCTTCTTAATGCGTAACACATACCTTTTGGAAAGCCCAAATCCCTATTGTTTAGCACTTTATGGTCCTAAATCAATAACACACAATTCCCCATTGTGCGGCACATTTCGCTACAAAATCCGAGCGCACAGACCCTCAATCTTTTTCCGCACTTCCATTTCCTTTTTTCCTTGAAACACGCAAATACATATTATATTTTAACATTTCCTTCTGCGCTAGCTCCCCTTTGTTCTTCCTGGACTACGCGCGATGATTGGTCTAAAATCACGCTTCCTGCAAGGCGCGTACCACAACGTTACCTGAAAATATACATTATTTAACTGAAACTGGAGGTGATGAAGTTAAAGCTGTTATTAATAATACTTTCAAACCTCAATTTATTTACAAAAACCATTCTTTTAATAGTTTAAAAGATGAATCATTTAATCGACTCTGCGATCTCATCATAACACTCTATCAAATGGCTTTGGTTCACTTACCTTTAAGGAATAAGAATTTGTTGGGTGGAATCATGATTGGTATTGGATGGAGACCGGGATTTGACAAAGGTTTTTCTCTTGGTATGTTTAAAAATTTTTCTGGATTTTTTAATATCATTTTTCTGAATTTTATTCAAATAGGCATATATTATTTACTCAGATCTTTATCTAAAGCTGAATTAGATAATGATTTTCGAAAATGGAATATTTTACCTTCATTTAATTCATTTCTTGCTCTTTGACTTAAAAAACTCTTCAATAAAGCTTTTGAAAAAAATCATGAACTTGCTACAAGACTTGGAATACCAAATTGGTGCGACTCTGAATGGGAAGATATTAGCAGTGATTATCTAATGTTTTCAAATGTTATAATCACTCATTCTGCATTTCATAACCAAATTCACACAGACTCAAATGATGCCAATTACCTCACTTATGGAATTTTCACATATATTAATCCTACCACTGGACAACATATTCCGTCACCTGCAAAAATTAAAGGACATGGATTATATTTCCCGGATCATAGATGTATAATCGATTTTGGATTAGGAAATGGAATCATCGAAACAGTTTGGAATTCTTCTTACAATAATCACCAAACCACAAAGGCTCATCCAGGTTTGGAATCTTGTCAAGACTTCACGCATTTCGGTTGCTCTTTCCAAATCAGTCAAAAGTTAATCCAATGAATAAACAAGTTAAAAAAAGAAGAAAAAGGTAATAAATTTAAAAATTCTTTAGGTAGATATAAAAAGTATGGGGATTCATAGAGTCACCAAATATTTAATATTCTTCCATAAATTTTTAATAAATAACTTTGATATTTCAATATATGAAATTAAAGTAATGGGCCAACGACCTTGTGTTGTATAAAAGTTAATCATGATAACATTAATTTTTTTCATGGGGTTCCTCTAGCCTATACCTGTGGAAAGTCCCAAACCTAGTTTCTATACTTGATCTGCATTTTGGCATGAGGAATTGTCATTACTTTAAAAGTAGTAAATTTGACATATCTTATTTATATATTAATTAATTTATGTAATTATATTAAATTTTGATGACTTTCACCCTTTACTTCAATAAAATGCAGGGGAGGGTATTGCCAATTTTTTAAATCTGACATGTGAAATTGATGACTTAGAAAAATTTGGTGGTACCCACCCCTTGTTTCAATAAAATGCAGGGGAGGGCATTGCCAATTTTTTAAATCTGACATGTGAAATTGATGACTTAGAAAAATTTAGATAAGCAAACTTATTGACTTGAAAGTAAAGCTAGAAAATATTTATTATATTTTCAAATTTTCTTCAAAATAAAAGTTTAAGCAAACTTATTGACTTGAATGTAAAGATAGAAAAAATGTATGATATTTTCAAAAATTTGTCAAAAATAATGTACTATATTCAAGACCTTTTATAAGTCAGCATATAAGAAAATATTACCAAAAAGAAATCAAACAAAATTAAATTAACTAGAAAAACAATTTATCAATTGAAAAGGTCAAGTAATTTTTTAATTTTCTCATAAGATTGGCCATTTTTTACACATTCCATAATGAAATCTTTTTTTTAAACTCTCTTGTTTTTCCAATTCACAAGTAGCCATTTCTCTTTGAAATTGACGGAAATTTACTCTTTCCATCTGCTCTGCCTCAAATTTTTTTTCTTCCAAATCTAAGACTTGCTGATCTTTCCTTAGCATATGATCAAACTTCATTTTCTCAAAGTCAAGGGCATTTTTTGCAATAGTTGATTTTTCTGAGAAAATTAAATTGAAAAAAATAAATAAATGAGTTGATGATTAAGATATATAGTAAATGAATCTTACTTATATCTTTTTTTCAAAATAATCCTCAAGGGAGCCAAATGAGCTTGTTGAAGAACTACCACGTTTTAATAGATGGTTCAAGTTCATTGAAGTTGAGGCTCGACGCTTTAGTTTGGAGTTTGAACAAGAGGCTTTGGGAAGTTCATCTAAAGCAGCTTCTAAAGTGGGATTCACATTTCCAGAGTTGAGATTATTTAATGGAGATTGAGTTTGAGTAATAGGAGACTAGAAAGAAAGAGAAATTCAGAGAAGAATTGAAGAAAAAACAAAAAGTAAACATACATTTAAATTTTGGGCCTCTGAGGATTCAGATCTGCTGCAATATAATTGTTCTGCTTGATAGTTGGGATCATCTTCAGCTGAGCTATGGTTAGAAGGTGGAGGGGATTGATCCTGTTGATGTACAGGTGCTTCAGGAGGATTAATTGATGGTTGAGATCCAGAGGGTATATCCTTAGTAGTATCATGTAGAAACCAAGGGTTTACATCAACTCGGGAGCCAAAAAGATTATCCATTTCCTCATAGAAAGGACACATGACATTGAGCTTTTTGGAAACAGTAGTAATTCCAATCTCCAAATCATCATCGTCAATACCAAAGCCAGTTTCATTTGCAGCATGATGAGCCTTTTTATATTTCGATTGGTAACTCTTAAATCTCTCCTTCATTTTTTTAGGATTGATATTGATTCTCCCCCTTGTTTTCTTCCTTACTACATTGGCCATCAATAAGTAGCCATTAACCTTTGAAGAAGGTGGACATACAATATGAGTGGACTTTTCACATCCAAAACATGCTTCAAAATTTGATTTTATTTTAAGGAAGTTGATTATGACGAGATAATCATCCTTTTTAAGCTGACCTGAACCTGACTTTGATTTTTCAGGTGTAGGGCTTGCTTTACGAGGAGACTTTTGTGACAAAGCAGATTTTTGAGTTACCTTTTGAGATTTGGAATGTCTGGGAGGCATTATGAAACTGGCACATAACAAGAAAAAAGATTAAGAGGTGGAAGAAATAAGTAAAAAAGAATGTAAACATGCCTGGTCAAAATGTTGAAAATTTCAGGAAGGGGTGTGTGCTGAGGATTGATGGGTAGGTAGTGAGGAAGGTCATTGTGTCACATGTGACAGGGATGGGGTAAGAAAGGAAGGGATGTTTTGTGGCCAACATGTGGTTGTGAAAAAAAACAGGAAAAAAGTGCTGATTTGAGGTCATAACTGACACCCTTTTTTGAAATAAGTGACTTTTTTGCAAAATTTAAGTGCTGATTTGGTTTGAAATCCGCACTTAAGTTAAGTGCAGATTTGCCAGAACTGACACCCCCTAATATAACTACATATTTCACTGAATATGAAGTATATGTATACATATAAGCTTATGTATGTCTATAATTACTTAATATCACTTAAGATAAGTATATTATGACTCCATTAACACCTTAATAAGTACTATTAGGCTATGGATAGGCTATTTAAAGTACTATAAGTCATGTTATAGTGTAATAATTATATATATATGTATGTATTATAACCATATATATAAGTATTTTAACCTTATTTTTAAATTAAAATCTTAATGTAATTAAGGTTATCTTATTTTAAACATAAGAATTACTCAGTCCTTGGGATACCTAGGCTGACAGAAGTTAAGGATTGGAAACTCCTAGCAAGAGCACCAAAGCATCTTTTTCGTGGCATTATAATTTCAATTTTCTCATCATTTCTAATATCTCTATTTCTGAAGAGGTGACACATTTCACAGTATCATGAAAAATTTTTAGAGTGATTTTTTTTAGTAGATGGAAGAAGACTAATCAATCTTCAGTTCAAATGAGCATCATGCCATTTCCTTGAAATCTTAAGTGGCTATTTTATATACCTACATAAATGAAGAGAAAAATAATTTAAGAAATAAACTAATATCAAAGTGGTACACCCCAAGTTTACAAATCAATTGAGCTGAACCTGTATGAATTATTTAGCATCTAGTGCTGGAAAAAAATCTTCTTGTTCTGTAATGTGGAATAATTTGTTTTTTACAGGTAACACAAGGGAGTTCTTCAATTCAAAAGTTCAAATGTTTGACAAATGACTTTTCCATCAAACTAGTATGTAACTAACTGTTCTTCCTCATTGATGATTGGTTTTGACAAAATCAAATTAATGAAAAATATCTATCATCCTCTACAAATTAGGGTTAACTTAAGAGTTATCTTTTAGAAATCTGTGATTATGGGTTTTTTTTTGTTTCTTGTTTAATTATCACAGTCCTTTTATTTATTTATTTAAATTTTATGATGGAGAGCTGAATAGAGCTTAGTTTTTAAAATATGGTCTACAAATGTGATTACCTTTTGTAGATACAGTTCAGCTGTTATTTCCCCTTACTTATTAGGCCTTCCTTGCATTTAAATTGTAAAAATAATTGAGGATATTAGTAAACCACTAGCAATAAAAGGTGCTCTGATAGATTAATATAGAATGTTAAGATGAAAAAGTGAATGATAAAAAAAATAAAAAAAACTGTCAAATACTTTGTAAAAAAACTTGGAACCTGGGTTACCAAAATCAACCCTTTCAGAAAGAAATAAAAGTCCAATATCTTTCTATAACAAAAATCATGAAAAAAAAGCATTTTTGTCATGTGAAAAAAGACTATAATATTTGTGTGTGACGTATTACTGCGAGACAGCTGCGTGATTTCATGTCACATAACTTGTACGTGACATGGGCTCCTGCACATTGTCACGTTTCATTACAGAGCATTGCCACCTAAAATGAAAACATGACACAGTTCTTCCCGCAGTGAGATCTCTCAGTCAATGAAGTAAGATCGGCTTCCGTGCTTAGGGAAAGTTTGATAATCTATGGTGAGGTCTTTTATTTCATAACTCCATCATCTTTTACACTACGTTAAAATTATTATTACCTTTTTTTTTCTTGTATGCTAATTTGGGTGATTACACTACGCACCAAGTAAGATATCCCTGATGGGGATATCCAGCGCGAGTTAGGGATATTTTAGGGAGAGACATAAGGTCAGAAAAATAAATGTAAGAAAAATAAGTGCGTGTATAAAAAATCATTTAAGACCATGAAAAATTTTTTTTTCAAAAAAAAATTGTAGAAAAACAGAAAAAAATAAAAAATGAAATAAAAAATCAGTTTTTTAAGAAAAAATAAATTAAATAAGAAAATTTCCCATGGTTGCAAGATATTTTTCTTACACTTGTTTGTCACAAATAATTTTTTGCACATATTTTTCTCGCACATATTTTTCTTACACATATTTTTCGATCCTTATGTGTGAAAATATGTAATTATTTGTGATATTTTATTCATTTATTTTGTTATGTTTTTTTTAAATCCAACTTTATTTTAATAGCGACATGTTGTACTGCTTCAATACTGAACTGTCATACACACGGTTAGTTAATACATAATCTATTATGATGTGATATGTCTCTGTTTGTGTGCTACTCAATCATATTCTACTTACACTACCAACATTTTGACGACGCTCCCAGCGGGAGCGTCACCATGGCGTTTGCACTTTTATGCATAAAAACTTCTGATCGCCACGACAAACGCAACATACAATTGTGAACGCCACCGATTTCTGGAACGTCAGAGCGAACGCCATGCATCAGTTTTGACTTGATTCACCCATAACCTACCAATTTTCCTCTTGCTAGATCTTTATTTTATTTCATTTACTTATTTTTATTTCATGCAATCTCACCCAACTTTGGGCATGAAGGAAGAGGAGACAGTGGTAGACTAAATACAAACTACACTGAGAAACATGATGGGGAGAAGAAGCGGGAAATATAAAAGAAGTTAAATAGTATTATTGAGAGTGAGGAATATTACGATTGATCTTAACTTGAATCATTTTTTATATCTGATTGTACTTAGTTTTCCTCATTAAAGTTAAAAATAAAACCAAAATGCACTTGTGTCTTTGTTCTAAGTGTTCCACAAATTTTTATATTGATAAACATGGAGTCACCCAACATGGCATGTATATACTTGCTCAAAACAAGAAAGTGACCTAATCAACTTGAATTTAAGTATGTAAACTTCTGCTGAGGAGACTACCTGAAACCCGGACAAATTTTCTGAAGCCTCAGAATTGAATTACTTAAGTAATCCAAAAATGAGTGGTAGCGAGATAATTTGCCACTAAAATTTTCCCATCTTCAATCCCCCACCTAAAACATGATTTTATGTAACTTTTTACATTGAATAAGAAGCAAGAAACCCACAAGCATTTCCAGTTTGGAAGCATATTTTCAAGATCCCTACAGCTTTTCTGGCTGCATCCAAAAATGCTGTCCAAAAAGTTCAATGAAACAAGACCCTTGAACACTTAAATGCTTAAACTCACAAATTTTCAGACTGTCTATGCCCACTCTCAATCATGTACATATTCCACTTTATCTGTTTTCTGTGTCTAGTTTCATGCCCTAAGGGAAATTGATCCCAAGAAATAATTAAATAAATGATAAACTCGGAAGTGCAGGATGGATTTAATTTTGATGGTTTTTTTTGACAATATTAGTCTTAGCTGCCTTCATACTTTCAACATCTTTGTTTAAGGTATTAATCCATGAGTAGAATTTGTTTTGATTGATCATAAGAGTCTTTGTAAAATCTCTAATATCCCCAGGGAATGAAGAATCCCCTTGTGATGATCTGGTGCCTATGGGCGGTGATTAAGAAGTATTCATGAGATCAAAACTAAATAATTAATATAGCACATAGAATACAGCCAAGTCACAAATGCTTGCGGATTTTTCGTCAAAAAAATCGAAGCTGCTCTCACAAGATAATGATTTGCCTATTCAAAAGACAGTACTCCCGACTCATCTCCAACCCTTTTGAATAGGCAAACCATTTTTTCGTGAGAGGAATTTCGATTTTTTTGTCAAAATTTCGGCAACCTTTTCCGACTTTGCTGTAAAACAGGGCTTGTAAAATCAAGAGAATGATCAAACATTCAAATAAAATAGAAAAATGAGGAATAACTCAAGGATTGAAGGAAGATGAAGAATTAGATTGATGGACTGTGGGTGACTCAAGTTGAAAATGATGTGTGGCGTTCGCTCTGACGTTCCAGAAATCGGTGGCGTTCGCAATTGCATGTTGCGTTCGTCGTGGCGTTCGCAAGTTTGAATGGAACGAAAAGGGAACGCCATGGTGATGTTTCCATCGGGAACGTCAGCAAAATGTTGGTAGTGTTATGTATTGAGCAAGAACACTCAGGTATTTAATAGTATCCCTATCTGAGTAGATTTCTTTGTCTTTCCATTCTCGCTCAATATTATTTTATTCTACCTTCAAAGGTCTGATCATTTTTCTTATCTCTTACTATTTCATATATTGATAGTCTTATTATCATCTTATTGATTTAGGTATTAGCGGCAGAGACCATTTTCTTGCTTAAGGCACGAGCGACATTTTACTGATTAGTCGCATTATTATATTTAAAAGGCTTTTATTATGTCCCTCCCTACAATATCCCCAACTCGCGCTGGATATCCCCATCAGGGATATCTTACTTGGTGCGTAGTGTAATGGCATTTTACTGGGGAGAGATCACAGTTGGTAGAGGGTGATGTTTACTGATGTCTGAATGATAGGAATGCTAGATAACTAGAAACATATTTAGTTATCATATAAATTCTCTTGCAACAGTTTCCTGATTTTTTCAGTTCTTTTTATCGTTTTACTGGCTGACATCTTGCAACATGTCAGGACTGGATGTATGGTTGTTTCCAGAGTTGTACTGGTTAACACCATGTAGCATATAAGCCTGGTGCTGCAACATCAGAATGTTCTCCGGTTCATTCCGGAACTTCACGCTGTGCTAATGGGTGTATATACGCATGTATGTATGTAAAGATTTCTTGTGGCGTTTTCACAAAAATCTTTAAAACTTGTAGACAAAAAAATTGGTTACTTGACAGCAAAGTTACACAAAAATATGATGAATTCAGGCCTATCATGCGACCAAATGTTAAAATTTTATTGTTAAATAACTCCAAAACTTTTTTTTTAAAGCCACAAGCTTTACTGAGATCAGTAACATATATTGTATTTATTCCGGGACTACAACTAATTCTGTATCGAAAATCTAAGCTTGAAAAGACTTTCAATGAGCTTGCCCAAGTTGACGTATTGATCGACTTGGCATTTGATTTTAATCATATAAACCCTGTGGGTTAACCAATTATTAGAAAACGCCTAGAAGTAATCTTTTGGAATGCGTACCTTGATGTTCATAGTGGTTCTGGTTTATTTCTGTCTTGGTGTGGCCTTCGTGAAATCACCAACCCTTGAAAGTTCTCGTCTGTTATTGAAAGATTATCAAG
Source organism: Hemileia vastatrix (assembly GCA_030280995.1). Taxonomy (NCBI): domain Eukaryota; kingdom Fungi; phylum Basidiomycota; class Pucciniomycetes; order Pucciniales; family Zaghouaniaceae; genus Hemileia; species Hemileia vastatrix. Next base: position 29,623,436 of record JASXTE010000006.1, read on the forward strand.
ATGAAAGTTGAGCTCGCGTTTTCCTTATTATTATCTCTCAAAGTAAAATGATTAATAATTTCTCTCTCTCTCTCTCTCTCTGTGTGTGTCCTACTGTTCCTGTGTTTCTCTCTCGTTCTTCCAGAGAATTTAAGAAATACCAACAGATTATCAATAATTCATACTCCAACATCTAGCTTAACTCCTTCCTTTCAGATTTTTTTAAAATTATTTCCTACAAGATTCTTCTACTGGCTGTATGGCAGCAGTCCATGGTCTACAGGAGCTTCTTACAAAAGTATGTCAATTCAAGCCCCACTAACCATCGATACTAAAAAAAAACTGAATATATATATATATATATATATAGTACTCGATAGTAAACTTCGAAAGAAGGGAGATCACATTCTTACTCTCATTGACATATTAAAAAAAAAAGTGCTGTATTTTCAGTCATCTGCCACAACTATACCTATTAGGTCTCAACTTGAAGAGTTACTTCTTAGAGATAGTAACGCAGAAAGGGAAGCAGAGGCACTAGTAAATGAAATCTATCAAGTATTAAGATTACCCTTCTACTCTTTCTCACTTCGCGAGCGATTGCTCGAAGCACTTTATTGGCTAAGCAACAATTTTACGAGAGGTAGCCGGGAAATACAATATATCCTAGAAAAAGACTTTTTGTTTTACAAGAAATTACGTTTACTTCAATTGACAATCAATTATTTATATCCAGCTGAAAGTACTTCTCAGAGAGTTGAAATTTTGAACTTGGTAGTCACATTGCGAGAAGAAGCTGAACGTCTTTTAACTTCTAACACGAAAATCAACTTTACCCTTTCAGAAAATTCAGAAACAATAGTAAATTCCCTTGAACACTTCAACACTGCTCTCAATTTGCTGAGCGAGATTCCACCAGAAACAAATTTTTCAACTTTTACAGACAAAAAAAATATTCACAGGATAATAAGATATCTCAAGGAGCTTAATGAGCCAGAAATCGACAAGAAACTTGAACTTGAATCTATGAGCCTTAAACAGCATTTTCCCGATTTTGACATCTATCAGGGTTAGCCTTGCTTTGACACTGAACTCTTATCTAGAGTTTAAACTAATAAAAAAACTAATTGACTCTACTAGAAGGAGTAAAAGAACACTCTTTCAGTTATAAAATAAGTTATTTGCCTAGTCGAATTGAGAAAAGCCAGGTAATACGTAAGTTGTCTTACTAATTATATATAGACAGATATTGCAGATCCCTTGAAATTTTGAATGCTGAAGTGCCCTCTATTTGTTTACAGCTTACTATTCCAAAACAGAAGATGAAGGTATGTCAGATCTAGTATATTAATGATCTTTTTTTTTGAAAAGCTTAAATTTAGCTTGGTTTTTTTTTGGGGGGGGGATATAGGCAAGATAGCATTAGAACAACATTTTCTAAACAAGATTACCCAAGAAATGCCAGAATCTTTCTCAATAAACAAATCAGTTCTCAACACGGCTATGAAAATCCTATCAAATGACAACTCATCCAATTCGGGTGGTATAACTCAAAATCTGAATGTTTGGGATAATGTTTATCATATTCTGAAAGGAAAAAACATTGATCTTTATGAGAAACTAATTTTGTATCGGATTGTTGAAAATACATTAAAACAAACAGACATGTCCAAAAAAACAATCAATTTTGAATTAACACCCTTGCAAAGTCAAGTAAATGATAGCTTTCCTGAATTTGAGTTTACTGCCGAGGCTTCTCGCATAGACAGCATAATTTGCAAATATAGTTTTCTGCTAAAAGTGGATAATCCCCAAAAATATCGAGAAGTAATGAAAAAGTTACCATCCAAATCATTCCTTAACCAAATTGAAGAAAGTTACTTCAAGAGAAAAGATAATAATCTTTGTGGGAGTGAAATGTTACTGACTTCAAATATAATGCAGAAATTTATTGAAAATTTTCAAGACCTTAAAAAAATTGGCGTTATTAAAGATGCTTTTCGTTCGCATGCTTCACATGAAAAACCGAGTAAAAAAAAATTGATAGAACTTTATATCAAGTCATTTCTTTAACCCACCACTAACTTAACTGGAAAAAAGTGATGTTGGAAAGTTACATATCTACCAGTTATTAAAAGGTGTTTCTGGCCACAAAAATGCTTTCAAAATTTTCAATTAACCAGCAGAAAAAATTGGGTTTTTTGGTACAAGATGTGGCATATGTGAAAAGATAATCATGCTTGATTTAGTGATGATAAAAAGCATTTTTGTAATGTCCAGTTTTCAACCTTGATACCACCTATTATAGTGATCTTTTAAATCTTAATATTCATTTTCTTTTGTCACACAGTAGCAATTGTTGAGTTTCTTACTTAGATATTGCCTATCTTAGTAATTGGAAGTTTTCTTTTTCCTTTTCCCATTAACTATAACACTCTCTTTAGCTCTCATAATAGCTCCTTTAACTTCTGCATCAGTTTGTCTGCCGCTTTTCTTACTCCTACTTTCTTGCCAGACCCCTATACATATTACACTACACCAAAAGTGTGATATACCCAACGGGTATATTTACAGGTGGGATAGGTATATTTTGAAGTCTTTATTTCCTGAACAACATGTTTCATAATTTTTTTTGACTTGGATTTGTTTATTTTATTTTTTTAATTTTTTTTTTTGGAAAAAAACATTTAACCTAAAAAAACTTTTTGTTTTGGGCTGAAAATATTTTTTTTGGGAAATAATATTTTTTTTTCATGATGGAAAAAAATGTAATTTTTTTAAAAAAAAACCTATGATTATCTCTCCCTAGAATATAACTATTGATTATATCACACTTTTGGTGTAGTGTTGGTTTATTGACTATTTTAAAAGTGGTCTCCTATTACATAAGTAATGCTACATTGGTTCATTTCCCTATCTATTTCCACATGATAGATGCCACAGAAGGGTCAGTTGGTAGGATATAAGTTTTATTTAAAGTTATTCAACTCTTAGGCACTCTATCTATTGACTGATTGTGTTATTTTGAGTGTGTGATACTTTTTTCCTGAATTAGAAAAGTTCAAAAGTGAGCCATATCGCCAGGAAAAATATTTGGGGGACTTGCTATGAAGTCTCCTCATTTAACTCCATTAGAGCTCAGTTTAGAAGCTTTTTTTTAAAAAAAAAGTGTCTTTTATGCATGTTTGTGCACAACCAAGCTCAAACTGGGTTCATTGAGTGGATCAATAGGGGGTGTCAAATATTACCATATATTCTTGGTGAGCTTCAGTCTCAAAACATAATGTCAAGATGCCAGCACAAATGGCTTACTTGGGTTTAGACATATCAAACATGAGGTAAAATACTTCCTACTCTTGTGCCATCTCCCCAACCACAATCCAGCTCACCAATATACACACACACCAAATAAACTGCACATCAGATTCCTTCTCCCCTAGCCCCACTTTTTACATGCACTTAAAATTTATGAAGTTTTCTCAATCAACATTCCTGACTCAAATTTTTATCTTCTCATCACAGTAAGTTCAATCCTTTTCATTTCTTGAATCATCACCTTTTCAAAGTTGAATTTTCCATCCTTTCCTGCATCTTATGGCTGCTGAGATATTTACCTTAGATGTTGAGCCTTCTTTTTTGCCATTATTTATGCATTTCATTTGCTACATATTCAATATCCTCCAAATTTCAACTTTGCTCTTTCTCAATATAATTTTTCCTACCTTTCCATCAAGTTAAGTGTCAAATAATTTTTATTTTTTAAGCCTATCTAATATCTTCATCTTTCTATAAAGAATGCACTCTCAAATATGTGTAGGATTTGAAACTAGATAATGGTGGACTTATTTAACTCCTCTTCTTGTCATTTTCATTATCAATTTTGAAATTTTTATACAAGTTTGAAAAAAAAGGTAACAATTAGGGTTAAGTTTTGTCACACACTACATGACACTTGAAGCAAAAGTTCCTCAATTACCCCACTATTCACGCTCTAACTCCACTAGTGATGCATAAAAAGCAACCTTGGGGCAATTGAATTTTATTTTGTTCTTGAATTAGCCATGCTCCCCAAACCTTAAAAGCACACTAACGGTAAAGACACTTATACTTTTCAACATAAGCAATGTACACGCAATCTAGTGCTATGATCAAGGCAATATTAAAACAGGGGGTAATTGTGGATCTGAAGGTAAATTAGGAGGTATGTGATATAGGAACAGAGCAGAAGGGTTATAAGGTTAGATGGCTGGTAAATGGAGCTCCGGTGGATTAGATGGGTCTGTGGGTATAGGGTGGCTGGTTGATTAATGGGTCAGTGCAAGGAGGAATAGGATATTTAAAGGGGGTTACTTTAATTTGACATTCTTTAGAATTTAATTATAAAATATATTTGTGATATTAGTCAAACTCTTATTAGGCTATTGTTATATTTGTACTTTCTTACTTAATAATCAATTTCATTAAAATCCTAAAATACTTACATCTTCCATTTTGATTATTAAGTTGCAACACTTTGTGAGATTTACCACAATAGTTAGTATTCTTACTATATACATTAATTATTTCTCAAAGATTATCTCAAATCACTATCAGCTACCTTGATCTATCTTTGAATCACTTCCTTGAAGTAATCCTCTGTGCTTAAAAATTGTAATTTCCCTCTTCCTTTTATCTCACTTACTTTGGGATCACCCTTGACCCTGTGCATAGATTTTCTGGTGACAGTATAATTAAATTCTCCGTATTTCTCATTCTTTGTACTACTACAAATTTCAGGTCCCAATTCTAAATATGGCACTTGTTCAACGCACTCCTCCTCCCACAGGTGCTACTACTAGAGCTTGCACTAGGGATAGGCAGACCTCATTACGTCCTGTTTCTCACACTCACTTTCTCCAACCGCTTGAGTTAAGGGAGCGTGAACTTTCAATTCAATCTGTAGAGGATATTCCCCAGGATTTTGGAAACTACAGTGAAGAAGATGAAGGAGAGGATACCATGCACAAGGCACCATCAGCCCTGGCTTCCAGACCTTCAGGCCAACCTTCAAAGTCTGGCCCAACTGCTTCATTGGAGGAATTTATGAATCTCCTGGTTAAAATTATTACTAATCCTTCCCCATATGAAGGATATAAATTTAAAGCTCCTTTGATGAAATCTCCAGATAAATTTGATGGAGAAAACCCTGACAGATTGCCTCCCTTCTTGCAAACATGCAAGCTACTTTTCCACAATGACCCTTCAACTTTTAGTATGGGTTGTTCCAAGTTCATTTATTCCTCTTCTTTTTTATCTGGAAAGGCATCACAGTGGTTCAAACCTTATTTACTCATGATTTCCTCAAATTAATCTCTTTTACTCATTAATAATTGAGAGAAGTTAGAAGACCAACTTTTTACATTTTTTGGTGGTCCTAATAAGACTGACAATGTGGAGATCAAACTTGATTTCCTTTGCATGAAGGATAATGGAAAAGCTTCTGAGTATATCTCGAATTTCAGGGCTTTACAAACTTGAGTTAGTTGGAATGATTCTGCTAGTAAATATCATTTCAAAAAGGGACTTCCTTCAAAGATTCTGGACCAATTGAATCTTCACGAGCTTAAAATGGCAAGTTTGACTGACTTAATGGATAGGACCCTTGAACTCAATAGAGTGCATCAAGGATGACTTCAACAAAGACAACACATGCAAAAATCTCATGGTTCCAATTTCAAATCTGGTCCTCCTTCAAACAATCACTCCCAGCCAGCCCCATTGACCCAATCCTAACCCAGTCAAAAGTGAAAAGATAAGTCTAAACCAAAAATCTTGACTCCTGGCAATATCAGTAAGGTATTGGGTCCAAAAGGGGAGTTAAAGGAAACTGAAAGGAAAAGACGGGCAGATAATGGTTCATGTATGTATTGTGGGGGTAAACACAAGTTGGAAGATTGTGCAAAATTGAAGGAAAGGGAAGGTAAAAGCTCTAAGTCAAAAAACTAGAGGATAGTTTACTTGTGCGCAAAGAAAAAATTTTTATTTCTCTTAGTGCACAGAACCTCCATGTCTTAAGGACTGGATTTGTCATTAACCATTTGAGATTTATTATTTTTAGGAGGGATATACCCTTCAGTTGTCTCATTGAATCTGGAGCTTCAATTTCATTTATCAGTTTATCTTTTGCCAAAAATCTTAAGCTGAAATTTGTAGATATTGATCAAATTCCAATTTATTTGGTTGAATCAGAGGAACCCAAATATTGGGTCAGTAAGAAAGTTTTATGGGTTTTCAACTTTCTGAATTTTTCCTCCTTTGAGTGGGAACTAAAAGTCTTGGATGCCCTGAGGATTGATGATACCATTCTTGGCCATGACTTTTTAACGCATTGGAATTAAGAAATTGATTGGTCAGAGGGATTGATCACCCCTTTTTCTAAGTATATTTCTGATTCTTCAATGCAGTTCAATAGGGAGTTAGACAACCTGTCTGAACAAGTCCTGCTAGAGGTTATCTCTCTGCCAGATGATTTGCAACCATCTGATTTTTACTTAAATGAGAATTTGGCTAACCTTTCTAGCTTGGTTACTTAACTTGAAGAGGTTTTCAAAAGGCTCAAATTAAGCAATTCTTGCTCTCAAAATACAGGTCTACCCTTGATAGACTCCTTGGAAAATGAAGAGGACAATAAAATCAATATTGAAGCCATTAAATCAACTCTACCGGAAGTTTATCATGACTTCCTCAATGTATTTTCAGTCTGTAAGGCCGACAAGCTACCACCTTATTGACCCTACAATCATCGTATTGAGTTAGTTGGTCCAGTACCTTCAGAAGGTCCTGTCTACTCCCTATCAAAAAATGAATCTCAAATTCTTTGAGACTAAATAGCAGAGAATGTGGCAAAAGTTATCAATTTTCAACAAATCAATTTTAATGACTCATCAACTCAATACAATGACAGCTCAAACAATTCAAAATTTACTATCCAACATTCAAGAAGCTCAATTAAAAGATGATTATTGTGTAGGGGTAAAAGACAAAATACTCTAGAGGCAAGGGGCCAGAAGATTCAGTGTTGAATCAGGTCTATTAGTCTTTGAAAGTAGAGTAGTCATACCCAATGATAAGGATATAAAATTATGGATTTTCAATAGCAGAAATGATTCTCCGTTAGCTGGTCATTTTGGGGTTGATAAAGCCTACCAGTTAATAGCGAGTAATTTCTTCTGGCCAGGAATGACTAGAGAAATCAAGGCCTATATCAAAGCCTGTTATGAATGTAATAGGAGCAAGGTACCTTTTCATAGGAAGTATGGGTTGCTTCAACCACTTCCAGTTCCCTCTAAACCTTAGGAATCAATTTCAATGGATTTCATTTGTCAATTACCACCATCAGATAATTTTGATAGTATACTAGTTATAGTTGATAGATTTTCTAAAATGTCTATTTTTATTAAAACTTTTACTACTTCAACAGCAGAGGATTTAGCAAAATTATTTCTAGAACAAATATTCTCTAAACATGGATTACCTAATGATAATATTTCAGATAGAGCTTCTTTGTGTGTTTCTACTTTCTGGACTCAATTATGTCAACAATTAAATATTAAAACTAATCTTTCTACTACTTATCATCCTTAAACCAATGGGAAAACTGAAAGAGTCAATAAAATCCTTGAACAATATCTTCGAATGTATGATAATTATCAACAAGACAATTGGACAACATGGTTACCATTGGCCGAATTTGCTTACAACAACTTGACACATTCTTCAACAAAAAAATCTCCCTTGGAAAATATCTTTGGAAAACATCCTCAATTCAATCTGATTCATGTAGGAATAAATCACCCTGCTGAACATTATCTTTGAACAATTTCACAAATTCAAGGCAAACTTCAATCTAACCTGGAAGCGGCAAATCAAAGGTATAAGCAACAGGCCAATAAACATTGACAAGCTGCTCCACTCTTTAAACCAGGCAATAAAGTATGGCTTGACACAAAAAATAATCAAACAACTTGACCATCTAGGAAACTATCTGAGAAACACTTGGGCCCATTTGAAATTGAGGCTGAAATCTCTAAAAATGCATTTCAACTCAAGCTACCTCCAAAATGGAAATCCATTCATCCTGTTTTCCACATATTTCTCTTGGAACTAGTTCAAGAAATATACCAGGGAAAGGACCATCCTCCTATGGAACTGGTCAAAGCAGAAGATCATCTAGAGTGGGAAGTAAGCTGGATTCTTGATTCAAGAAGATGCAAAGGGAAATGTTAAGGGCTCTTTCAAGTCTAGAAGGTTTTCCAGGGAGGTCCAAGGGCGGCAACAATGGTTTTAAAGGATTTCAAACTTAGTACATATTTTCTTATCTTCTAAAGATTTTTTACTCAAATAAGAAGAGGTAAAGAGGTGGAGTACTATTATTTTTAAAGGTTTAGAATTACAGTTTATGTAAATACTAAAACAATAATTGATAATAATAAACAGATTTTTTATGTAGTTATAATAAAGTGAGTAAAGTAAGGAATTATTTGAAAGGTACAGAAAGTGAGGGCCTTTTATAGGCAAAAATGAGGGAAATAAAGACACGGAATTTACACCATCTACTACAAGGATGTGAGAAAGAAGCTGACTAAGTAGGAGTATATATATGACATAAAATAAAAGATAAATTAATTGGTACGTCAACAAGGCATCATTTTTATTTGCAATAAAGTATGAGTTCCCTTGGACTGTCACAATTAATACAACACATTTGAGTTAATTATATTGATTTCACGGAAATCCAAATCTCTCAATTAAGTAATATAATATTTTTAAGGTTTTTTATTATATTTTTATTATTAATCTTTATTCCAAATCAACTGCATTATTGAGCACGGTGTTAGGGAGTAAAAATGTATGGGACATTTACTTAAATTAATTATTTACAGTACTTAATATACTTAGCTAGTTAGTTGTAAGTAATACATAAGTAAAATATTAAATAATTAATTATTAGTAAAAAAAAAGGTGTGGCTTCATCTCAGTAAAATAATTAATTATTTTACCGGGTAAGTCTAGTAGCCTGGCTGACACTCCCTCACTCTAAAAAAACAATAAAAAAAATGCTATGATTTTTTCTTTTTATACTTTTTAGTAGAGTAGGAAGATTAGATATCTCCTTCCCAGGTATCCAAGAATCATATTCAGATGATTTATTCTTGAATCTCAATAAGTATTCTGTACCTTTTTCAGCAGTGACTATCCTGTCATTCAGAATTTTTTCAATTTCTGCTGTTTCAGTGATTTAATTTGGGGTTTTCTTTGGTCTTCCCCTCCTTTTTGGAAATAAATCACTATTGGATGTGTAAGGTTTCAGAAGAGATATTGGAAAAACAGGATGTTTTCTGTCATATGGATAATACAAAATAACCTCAACTGCATTATCTCCAATCATTCTTCTGACAACAAATGGACCAACAAATGGGTCTTTTAATTTGTTATTTCCTTGTAAATTGAAGTGGACTGTAGAAATCAACACTTCATCACCCGTTTTAAAAGTGTATTCTTTATGGGATTTGTCCCATCTTTTCTTCTCATATTCAAATGATTTTTCAATACATTTTTGAGCATGATTTCTGAAAAGTTGTTGCATTTTAAGAAAAGATTTTACACCAGGATGTATATCCAATTTAGGAATTTTGTTATTGAGAATTTGGGCAGGAGTATTTGGAACATATCCAAGCCAGAGCTCAAAAGGCTTTCTTTGAGTAACAGAATGAACAGTGCTATTATAAGCAAATTCTAACCCAGGAAGTAAGGTAACCCAATCATGAGTGAATCTGTCATTATCTTTATACTCAAGGCCAAAGGCACAATACCTTCTTATAATGTCCTCTAATGTCTGAATCATTCTTTCAGCTAAGCCATCAGTCTGAGGATGATGGGCAGTAGAAAGTTTCAGATCACAACCACAAACATCCATCAGAGACATCCAAAGTTCAGAAGTAAATTTAGGGTCTCTGTCAGCAATTATGGCTTTAGGAAAACCAGCAGTATTAAACATATGAGACCACCATAAGAAAGCTAATTCTTTAGTGGAAACATCCTTGTGGGTAGGGATAAATTTACACATTTTAGTGAATCTGTCCACAATAACCCAACAAGAGTTATAACTGTCTTTTCCAGCAATAGGTAATCCTGTTACAAAATCCATGTTTCTTATCTGCCATGGTGCATCAGGAGGTTCAATATGTTGCATTAATCCAGCTCTTTTACCAGTCAATCTTTTTGATTTTTGGTAAGAATCACAAGATTCAACATATAATTTTGTGTCTTCAGACATATTTACCCACCAAGCAGTGTTCTTAATTCTGATAATTGTTTTTTCAAGATCAAAATGTCCAGCTAATATGTCATCATGACAAATTTTCAAGATGATTTCTTTCATAGAAGGAGGAATAACAATAACATTACTCAACTTCCTTCTATAATATAGATATCCTTCATCTATAGATAATTTACATTTTTCCAAAGCTTTTTGGTACTTTGGTGGAAGGGTTTTAATTAATGCTTGTATTGAAGCATTCTTTGGATCATTTAATATGGTGAATAACTTTTTCAAGTCAGTGTCCTTATCATATGAATCCAGAATAAGCTGTAATAGCTCTTCCTCCATATCAACCACATATATCCCATGAATATGAATAATTTTATCCTCAGGATCATAAGCAGGATTAGAGTCATCATTTTGTAAAGGTAACCTTGATAACATATCCACATTTGAGTGAACAATACCAGCCCTATGAATAATTGTCATTCTCCCTCTGTATTCTTGAACAGCTAACTGTCATCTGAACATATGTCTGTTAGGTGTTTTCAAGTTTAAAAGGGATTTAACTGCACTTCAGTCAGTGACAAGTTCAAATTTCTGGTCATCTAAGTAATAATGTAGCTTCTCTAGAGCCCACACTACACCTAAACATTCCAATTGAGTAGCACCATATTTCAATTCACTATTTCTTAAGGTTCTTGAAATATAACAAATTAGTACTTCTGATACTTCATCATTTATCACTTGTTTTTGATGGAGGGCAGCCCCAAGACCAATAAAACTGGCATCAGTATATAAAAAAAATGGTTGATTAAAGTCAGGTAAAGCAAGAATAGGTGCTGACATCAAACAGTGTTTCATAGTGTCAAAGGCTCTTTGTCTTTCACTATTCCAGACAAAAGCAACATCCTTTCTAGTTAATTGGGTAAGGGGTAAAGCTATGACTTGGTAATTTTTAATATACTGTCTATAGTATCCACACATTCCCAAAAAACTCTGTAGCTCTCTAACTGTAGTAGGAGCCTTCACCTGTTGTATGGCTGCCACTTTGTTTTGGCAAACACATATCTGTAAGCCTGAAACAACATGACCAAGAACTTTTAAAGAATGGAAACCAAATTTACATTTCTTCAAAGCAAGTGTCATATTTATCTCATCCATTTTCTGGAACACTTTACACAGGTGGTTGAGATGGTCCTCAAATGTTTTTGAGAATATAATGATATGATCAATATAAACCATCAGCCATCCTTCAATTATCTCTTGATGGAATGTGTTATCCATGACTTTTTGGAAGACTGAAGGGGCATTTTTAGGGACAAATGGCATCCTAACATACTTGTAAATACCCATATGACTAGCAATCATCAGAAAATTCTGAGAATTTTTCTCAACAGGTACCTGGTGATATCCCTTCTTACCATCCAAACAGCTGATATATTTAGCACCCTGTAAGGTAGCATGTATAGAGCTAATTCTAGGTAAAGGATAGATATCATCAACCGTATAAGTATTTAGTGCTCTATAATCACCACATAACCTGGCTTTATCTTTCTCATAAGAAATTAGGACAGGTGAGATAACACAATATTTAGGTGTTTCAACTACCTTTTCAATAATATTAATTTTTAAAAGGGTAGAGATATTGTCTTCAATATCTTTTCTCTTTGTGGGAGAAGCAGGATAAGGATTCTTCTTTAAACTAGGTGGTATATCAGTTAATGGACAAGACAATGAAAGTTTCATTTCTTCTTTAACTAATCCCAGTTCATGTGACCCATGAGCAAAGGCCATAGGAAAAGACTTTATCAAGTTAATGATTGAATCTTTATCCTCACTAGAAAGTTGTTCTCCAAAAGAGGCATTGTCAATTTCAGACACAAGGGCATGCATCTCTCTTGTAGATCTTCCTTTCTATTGAACCACAAAATTACATGTGTTCAATTCTGGTTTTACTAATCTTTTAGGGGAGGAAATCTTGAATTTTCTCTTCCCATTTATTCCCATTGTGAAACAGTGGTTTGAGGGATCAAAATTTATGCCATACTTTGTTAAAATATCATGCCCCACAATAAACCAATTGCTTAAGTTATCATTTTTCATGACAACAAAATTACAAATAGCTCTTACAAAACCATGGTTATATTTAAAAAACACTGTGGCTTTGTATTTACCAATGGGGGACAAAACAGAGCCATAACCTCTCCAGTTTTCAGAAATGATAGGCATAAGTTTTGATTTATAGTCTTGATCCACTGAGGCAAGTGCTTTTTCAGAAACTACACTTCCTCCAGCTCCAGAATCCAGAACAACTTCAATGCTTCTTCCATTAATCAAGACTGGTGCCTTGAGAGGGGAAATAAAAATTGAGCTATCCTCAATGTTCTTTATGATCTCAGCATCTTCAACTGTAGATAAAGCATTATTATCAATATCAATAGTATTTAAATAATGAATATCCTCTTCCAGCATCAAGATTTCTTGTTGAGATTCATATGAAATATTTCTGGCACAATCACTTGAAGTATCATCCAGTGCTACTGTGTCATCAGCATTCTCCTCTGTTTGTTCTACAAGATTTATCATCTTGTAACAAACATGGCCCTTCTTCCAGGGCTTTTTGCACTTGAAGCAAGTGTTTGTTACATACTTTTTAGGTGCAACAGGGGCAGAAGGCTTACCAACCTTTTCGAGAGGTTTCTGTTGGTGATTGGAGGGTCTCTCCCAAGTGGTTCTAGGAATGAATCTTCTGGCATCATACTTATTGTTTAGAAGAATCTCATTACAAGTATTTATGAAAGAAGAAGGTTCTCTGGTGAACTCAGTCCTAGCCACAATCAAGTCTCTCAAAGACATTGGTAATTTATAAAGGATCCTGTCCTTCCATAATTCAAACTCCATTTTTGGGTCCATACACCACACAATATGGGGGGCGGACTTGCTAGCAAGTCCGCAACCTTGGACCCAAACTCACCATAGATTGAACACACATTGAGCTATTGATAAAGGAACCATACAATCAGGGATGAACACCACTCAGCAGAACAGTTTTAGGTGGGTGTTCAAGTAGAGTTCAGTATGGGTTCAGTATGAGTTCAGTCTGAGTTCCATCTGAGTTCCATCTGAGTTCAGGTTGAGGACTTGCTAGCAAGTCCACCCCCTATATTGCGTAGTGATAGCTCTTAAGATTTTTACAAGTTTCATTAAGAACTCAATAGGCTTATCAGTAGAAGAACTATATTTAGTTTCCACATACCGCCTTTGTTGAGCCATCCCAAACTTGGAGCCCCCAAATTGTGCTTTAATTAATTTTTTCCAATCTTCCCATGAGTAATCATTTTCATCTAAGAGGACAGATTCATACCACATTAGGGCTACATTGGTAAATAAAGAAATTAACTTAGACACAACTTCCTCATCTGGGAGTTTGTAAGAGTTTTTCAAGTTATCAATTCTGCAAATGAATTGTTGCCAATCAGAAGAAGAATCACCATCAAATGTTGGATATTGGTCAAGTTTTGGCCAATTATTTTGATTTGAAGGAGTCTCCTTAGTACCAGCTTGTTTCTGAGTAAGAAGCAGCTGTAACTTCTCCAATTGTGCAGTAATCTCATTGTTTAATCCCTCTGTTGAAGATCTTGGTGCATCATCAATTTTTGATGGAAACTCAGTGGTATCAACAGGTATTTCTGGAACTAATTTTACTTTAGATGAACTAGCCACAGGTAACCTTGGAGCTTCCTGCACTATATGTTCTTTTAAAGAAATGTCAGAATATTTTTGATCATTAAACAATGAGTTCAATTTATCTTCAATGGATGTTGGTCTGTTTTTCACTCTTGGAAGACTAGATAAACTCTCTGCAAAAGATAACTGATTTTTATTTTGACTAGATGAATAATGGTCATTCAATCTTTTCAGATTCAGCTTATCTATCTCCAGCTCCTGGCAAGAGATAGATACAGTGTTTTTTAATTTGGACAAATCATTTTTAATATTTTTCCACAAAGCAACCTTCTTTTCATGAGTTGCTTTATGATTAAACAAATCATCAGAAACTCTCTGCAATTCACTCCTTAATGATTGATAACCCTGTTCAGTTAATAAACCATTAAACATTTGAGTTAATTGCATATTGTTCATAATATGATTTTGCTTTGCAATAATATCTCTTAAATACTCATCATTAATTTTTGCTACATCTGGAGTGTTCCTCAATAAGGAAACAGAGTAACTTTCCAGATTCTCATAAAACTCAGGATCAAGTGTTTCATCAATAACAGCCATATCAGGATTAATCATTGAAGTAGCAATTACAACTAAAGGATTAGATACATGAGTGATTTGTCTACTACTCCCAGCCTCTACTGGTCTCAAGGTTTCATCTTCCCTTCCAGATTTACCTGAAGGGACAGAATCAGCTACAAGAAATGGTACTTGAGAATCAATAGAGGGGCTTACCAAGGTTTGCTGGGCAAGATCATATTGTTTTTTCTTATTCTTCCTCCTTGATAGGGGTGAGGAGGTGTGGGGTTGACTTGGCTGGGTCTTGATGGACCTGCTTGAGGCAATTGATTCTGTTGATTTTGAGACAGATAATCCCACTGAGTGTTCAGCAAATCCCACTGCCACTTGGATACTTACACTTTCTCTGGCTTCTGGTGAGCCAATTGTTGAAGATCCCTGAGGGGAGGAGGTCTCCTCTTCTCTTAGAGAAAAGCATCTATCTTTCTTACCTTTTCCTCTAGAGCATCTAATCTTGACCTCAATCTCAAGTTATCAGTCCTTAATTACTCTATGTGTGTTAAAAAGTTCTTTACTTGTTGAGTTAGTGGCATCTTTTTTATTTCGAAGCCTTTTGGAAGTTCTTCTGGGGGGTTTATTACAGGTTTCTGTTCCTGAGTTGTTTCTACCAAAATTTCCACTTCCTCCATCTCCACATCCTGATTGGGGCAATGATTGATTAATTTGAGATAATTTTCTAGTTAAAGGAGAACTCACAGAAGTATCCTCATCATTATCAATTAAATCCAATTCTTCTTCACGTGCAGCAGAAAGACCTTGATCAGTCATTTTTTAAATTTAACTGAAATGAGGTAGGGAGACTATAAGATGAATTAGTTTTTATTTATACTTTTTATGTGAAAGAAAAACAATAATATAAAATAAAAATCCTTCAGGATAAAAGTTAACTAAAATAATAATCAATTTATTAATTCAAAACAATTTAAAACCAGGATTATAAAATAATCAACTGAAGAAATAAATTTAAATTTTTTATTAACAATTTTATGATAATTATTATCAGGATTTTAAATCAACTGAGAAAATAAATAATTACCAGGACTTAATGTCTACTGAAATAATTAAATATGCATTTTAAAAAAAAAATTATTGTCAGGAAAATTTTTCAACTGGAACAAATAAAATTTAATTTATCAGGACAAAAGTTAACTTAAAATTATAATAATTAATTTTTTTAAAATATAATTTTATTACTTCTAGGACTAAGAACACAATTGCTCTATCTTTTTCAACTAGGAAAAATAAAAAAAAATAATAATAAAAATTTAATTCCAATTTACTAGACACCTCCCCCTGTAAAATAAGCAAATTAATGCCACTTACAGAGTGCTTAGTAAAATGAAATACATAGAGAATGAAGAGTGAAAAGTGACCAACAAATAGTAATTTCAATAATTACCACAAAATATAAGACGTTTAGTCAATATATGAACCTAAGTTTTGGAGCGCGGTTCAATTCCCATTTGCAGAAAAAAATTTTAGTCATGTGATATATGACGTTCGTTGTTTTTGTCATTCACTCGTCCTTACAGGTACCTCGAATCGCGATGGTCCCCACAATCTCCGGCCTCAAGTAACAATGCGCCTTTGATGATTCGGAAAGGTTCCCAATTGTTAAGGGCTCTTTCAAGTCTAGAAGGTTTTCCAGGGAGGTCCAAGGGCGGCAACAATGGTTTTAAAGGATTTCAAACTTAGTACGTATTTTCTTATCTTCTAAAGATTTTTTACTCAAATAAGAAGAGGTAAAGAGGTGGAGTACTATTATTTTTAAAGGTTTAGAATTATGGTTAATGTAAATACTAAAACAATAATTGATAATAATAAATAGATTTTGTATGTAGTTATAATAAAGTGAGTAAAGTAAGGAATGATTTGAAAGGTAAAAAAAGTGAGGGCCTTTTATAGGCAAAAATGAGGAAAATAAAGACACGGAATTTACACCATCTACTACAAGGATGTGAGAAAGAAGCTGACTAAGTAGGAGTATATATATGACATAAAATAAAAGATAAATTAATTGGTACGTCAACAAGGCATCATTTTTATTTGTAATAAAGTATGAGTTCCCTTGGACTGTCACAATTAATACAACACATTTGAGTTAATTATATTGATTTCACGGAAATTCAAATATCTTAATTAAGTAATATAATATTTTTAAGGTTTTTTATTATATTTTTATTAATAATCTTTATTCCAAATCAACTGCATTATTGAGCACGGTGTTAGGGAGTAAAAATGTATGGGACATTTACTTAAATTAATTATTTACACTACTTAATATACTTAGCTAGTTAGTTGTAAGTAATACATAAGTAAAATATTAAATAATTAATTATTAGTAAAAAAAAGGTGTGGCTTCATCTCAGTAAAATAATTAATTATTTTACCGGGTAAGTCTAGTAGCCTGGCTGACAGGAAACTTCAATATCTCCTGGAATGGGAAGGCTACCTTGATGACACTAATAAAACATCCTGGGAACCAGTGGTTAACTTCTCTAATGCTTCTGAACTTATCAAATATTTTAATATGAAATATCTTTCAAAACTAAACCTTGAAATTCTTTCTTTCTTTTTTCTCTCTTTTTTCTCTTTTTTCTTTTCTTTTCTCGAAATTTAAATCTTAAATTCTTAACATTTCTTTCAAATTTGATATGTATTCACAAAACTAAAACTTCATCATCATTTGAAACCTTAAAATTTCTTTTAAACTATTTTTTAATTTCTGTATATTTCTTTAAAACCAAATTTTAAACTTTACAAAATTTAAAATAAAATAATAAAATAAATAAAAATAAAAATAAAAATAAAAATAAAAATAAAAATAAAAATAAAAATAAAAATAAAAATAAAAATAAAAATAAAAGTAAAAATAAAAATAAAAATAAAAATAAAAATAAAAATAAAAATAAAAATAAAAATAAAAATAAAAATAAAAATAATAATAAAAAAAAAAAAAAATAAAAAAAAAAATAAAAATAAAAATAAAAATAAAAATAAAAATAAAAATAAAAATAAAAATAAAAATAAAAATAAAAATAAAAATATAAATAAAAATAAAAATAAAAATAAAAATAAAAATAAAAATAAAAATAAAAATAAAAATAAAAATAAAAATAAAAATAAAAATAAAAATAAAAATAAAAATAAAAATAAAAATTAAAATTAAAATTAAAATTAAAAATTAAAATAAAAATAAAAAAATAAAAAAATAAAAAATAATATAATTTACAAACTAATTACAACATATAATAAATTTATTTTTTTATTCTAAAATTATTTTCATCTTAAGCTATTATGTTCTTTCTCTAAATTCTCTTTTTTCAACCTTCAAACTCTTTACATTTTCTTTTCTTTTCTGTTTCCTCAAAACTCAAAATATCAAAACACTCAAATAATCAAGACAACCTTCTCCAACAATCAACCTCAAATTAAATTTCTTTTTTCTTTTAATTTTATTTCTTTAATAAACTTTTCTCTTTATTCTCTTCTCTTTACACAATAAATCAAAAAACAAATAATTAAATAAAATAATATTCAAGATAAAAATATATATACAAAATAAAGTTTTCTTTTCTTCTTTAATTTTTTCTTTTCTCTAAAATACTTTTTCTTCTATTTTATTTCAAATAAAATTCTTCATCTTTTCCATTACTTGAAAATTTCACTTTTGACTCTTTTCAAACACCTCATCACCTTCAACAAAAACCACCTCTTCAATATCTAACAAATCCTCAGCTATATCATACAAAGCCAAATCCACAATCTTCCCAAGCTCTTCACATAAATCCTTGACAAATGTCATTAAAAACAAAATTTTCTTTTCTATAAACTAATTTTTATTCTATTTTGTTTCAAATAAAATTCTTCATCTTTTCCATTACTTGAAAAATTCCCTTTTGACTTTTTTCAAACACCTCATCACCTTCAGCAAAAACCACCTCTCCAATATCTAATAATTCCTCAGCTATATCATACAAAGCCAAATCCACAATCATCCTTCCATTACTTGAAGAATTCACTTTCTTTTCTTTTCAAACACCTCATCACCTTCAGTGAAAACCACCTCTCCAATATCTAACAATTCCTCAGCTATATCCTTCCCTGATTTCTCTGAAGCATCCTCAACAACCTTGTCTACTTCTTCATCCACCATCCTTTGTTTCTCTGAAGCTACATCTGTAGCCCAAACAGAGATTTACAGCCTCTCCAATTCATCTATGGCCAAATCACTAGTGGCAGGCACATCCCAGATATCCTCGACAACAGCCTTTGTGTCGGAAATCAACCAAAATTTAGTAGCAGTAAATGGCTCTGCAATATCATTACAAGCCAATGCATTAAACACTACTTGATGCCATCAACAAAACTTGCACTTCTTTCAAGGACCTTTTGATGCTTTACTTTCCACACAAAATAAATCCATGGCTACACAGGCCCTGCACAGAGTCTTGAATTGGCAAGTGGGAAGTCCCCCATCAGCTCAAGGGTGAGGAGGAGTAGGGATAGGGCTGGTGTGTTCAGGCATTAAATTTAAAATAAATTAAGTTAAAATCTAAAAGGTATAAGAGATGATGGTAAAAATCTTTGTAATTAAGTATTCCCATGCTCAAAAGAGCTTGTGTTTTATACCTGGGCATCATTCACGCACTATGTGACACTCAAAGCAAAAGTACCTCAATTACCCCACTATTCAAGCTCTAACTCCACTAGGAATGTTCAAAAAGAGACCTTGGGGAAATTGCATTCTATTGTGTTGTTGAATTGGCTGTGCTGTCTAAACCTTAAAAGCACACTAATGGTAAAGACACTTATACTTTTCAACATAAGCAATGTTCACGCAACCTAGCACTATGATCAAGGCAATATTCAAACAGGGGGTAATTGTGGATCTGAGGGTAAATTAGGAGGTCTGTGAAGTAGGAACAGGGAAGAAGGGTTATAAGGTTAGATGGCTGGTAAATGGAACTCTGGTAGATTAGATGGGTCTGTAGGTATAGGGTGGCTGGTTGATTAATGGGTCAGTGCAAGGACGAATAGGATATTTAAAGGAGGTTACTTTGTTTTGACATTCCTTAGAATTAAATTATAAAATATATTTGTGATAGTAGTCAAACTCTTATTAGGATATTGTTATATTTGTCCTTTCTTACTTAATAATCAATTTCATTAAAATCCTAAAATACTTGAATCTTGCCCTTTGATTATTTAGTTGCAACCCTTTGTGAGATTTACCACAATAGTTAGTGTTCTTACTATATACAATAATTATTCCTCAAATATTATCTCAAACAAGTATCAGTTACCTTGATCTATCTTCAAATCATTTCCTTGTAGTAATCCTCTGTGCTTTGAAGTTGCAATTTCCCTCTTCCTTTTATCTCACTTACTTTGGGATCACCCTTGAACCTGTGCATATGTTGTCCAGTGACAAGTTTATTCAAATCTCATTTTCATTTTAACAAAATATTCTACAGAAGCCTAAATCTTACTTTCCACAAACAGTTTTGAATTTGGTTCAGTAGTTGCTGAGATATTGACCTTTAAGGTTAAGCTTTTCTCCAAATTTCACTTTTATTTTTTTCATAATGCAGTTTTTAATGCATATCATAACACTTTCATCATGCATTTATCCTCCCTGATTCCCCAACCTATCTTTCTCTTTACTCATTATTCTGCCCCTTCATCAAGGTTTATGTTTTTTTCTTTTTCTTATCATTTTCATACTTTCTCATTCTACTCTCTCTGGAAACACATCTGAATTGTTTCTGAGAAATTTCTGAGATGGTTGATAATATTTTTCATTAGGGGGTATCAATATTTACTGATCCGCAATTAAATTAATTACAGATAAAAATCTTTATACCCCAATTATATTCTGCAATTATTTTTGCTAATAATTGGGTTATTAGACCTTTTACATGTCAATGTTGACCTCTATCTGAAATTTTTATCCTCAATTTTTCATAACCACAACTTGGACAAACATTTGGATGTGCCAGCCTCCTTACCTTTCTGCACCCTCTCATCCTGTCTAATCATTTCTGTTCAAAACCCCTCCCCATCTCATCCGTTTTTTCTTCTCCTTTTCATCTTCAAATATCTCAACATGCCTCGTCATCATAAATCTTCTCAAAGACAGCCTTCCCCTAGCTGTTCTTCAAATCCCATTACTCCCTCTTTCCCCCACTCAGCTGAGAGATCAAAGACTGTTCAACTAAAAAAAGATGATCATCTCATACATATCAACTGGCCAAAAATTAAAACTAATTATGATTCTTGTTTTTGGTACTGAGAATGCAACTAAAGTAGGATGGCCCCTGCATCAAAAGTCAATGGCTATCTTCTAATGGACAATGAATTACAAAATAAGAGAAATGAAGGATTGATCTTTTGCCTAAACAGATGTCTGAACGTTTTAAGCATTACCAAGCCAAATACATGAAGGCAAAGACTCTTTCATTTTCTACTGTTTTGGTATTACTGACATTGATATAAGTAAGGACATACAATCCATAGAAAATAAACTTGAATCTCTATGTCCATACTTTAAAGAGATGGATGCTATTTTTGGAGAGCAAGCTGATGTTAATTCTTCCAACATGTTGGATGGTGAAGATGCTATCTCCAAACATGATATCAAAAGAAATATTTTCCCATATTCTTCCTCCACTCAAGCCTCCCCTGTTCTAAATTCAAAAAATCTAGATAGCTTTTGAATAGATCCTTATGGTGATATAAAACAATGTGATCCCACTCCAGTAAGTTTTTATTTCTTTTCTAGTTGTTTTATTTTTAAAAAGGCTAATGAACGAACCCAGGATCCTCAAGCAAGTGAGTCTGAAGCTAGCATCAATGATGAAGAGGAAAATGTTACTGCCAAAAAAAAGCAAAGACCATCAACTACTTTGAATTTCAACAGTCATAGAAAGCAAAAAAAAAGATAGTTTTTCCCAAACCCCTTTTTCTTCCATTGATGATTTTCTGGAAAAATGTGAATCTAGTAAGTGATATCATACCTCTTAATAATTAAGTGAGCTTTTCTTTTTTTTTGTTAATATTCCTTTTCACTCTAGGTAGAGTTGAAGTTGCAAGAGATACTCTCAACTTTCAAAAAAAACAATACAAGCTCTCTTTACATAGGGATGATTGGGCACAAGACTTGGAGGAGAAGAAATTTGAGCTTTCTTTATGAAGGGATGAAAGGGCATAAGACTTGGAGGAGAAGAAATTTGAGCTTTCTTTACAGAGGGATGAGAGGGGACATGACTTGGAGGAGAATAAATTTGAGCTTTCTTTAAAGAGGGATGAGAGGGCACATGATTTGGAGGAAAAGAAATTTGAGATAAAGAAAGAGGAGAAGGCTCTATAGTACAATTTCCTATTGGATCAAATTTAACTCAAGTATCAACTTGAAGAAGGTTCGAAAAAGAAAAATTTCTTGAGAGATTGTGTTAAAGCTAATAAATCTATTGAGGAAATTCAATGCTTAATAAAAATGTTTGATAAATAGTTTTTTTATTTCATTTACAAAGTTTTCTTGATAGAATGCATTAAAGCTAATAATCAATCCTTGGCACACACTAGTCACTGAGATTTGAAACGTTTTTGTAACATTTTAGATTATTTGTTTGTTTGGTTAAATTAATTTTGTTTTATTTATTTTTGGTGATATTTTCATATGCGCTTACTTTTTAAAAGTCTTGATTCTAGATGATTATTTTTGCAAAAATTTGAAAAACTCATACATTTTTTCCTCTTTACATTCAAATCATTAATTTTACTTTTCTAAATACAGCTGAGTCAACAAAACTCCATATCTGAGTTAAAAATTTTGAAATACCCTCCCCTGCATTTTATTGAAGCAAGGGGTGGGTATCACCAAAATTTTTCTAAGTCATCAATTACACATTTTAGATTTGAAAATTTGGCAATACCCTCCCCTGCATTTTATTGAAGTAAGGGGTGAAAATCACCAACATTTAATATAATTAAATAAATTAATATATAAACAACTAATATTTATGAATATCCCTAGTTTTAAAGTAATGATAATTCATCCCATCAAAATGTGGACCAAGTCTAGAAACTAAGTTTGGGACTTTCCACAGGTATAGGCAAGATGAACCCCATGAAACAATTTAATGTTATCATAATTACCGTTTATACAACACAGGGTTGTTGGCCCATTACTTTATTTTAGGAATTTGAAATATAAGAGTTATTTATAAAAAATTTATTAAAAAAAATATTTGATGACTGTACTAATCCCTATATTTTTTTGATCTACATAAAGTTTTTTTATATCTGCTAAACTTACCTTCTTTTTTTACCTTGTTTTTTCAGTGGATTAAGTTTTGTATGATTTGAAAAGAACATCCAAAATGTGTGAACTCTTGACAAGATCTCAAGCCAGGTGGAGCTTTGGTTGTTTGGTGATGATCCTGGGAAGTGTTCCAAATTTTTTCAATCATGCCATTTCCCAAACCAAAATCAATCATGCACTGATGGTCTAGAAAAAATAAGCCATGTCCTTTGATTTTAGCTGGAGAGGGTATTGGTTGGCCAGTTATCAGATTGATATATGAGAAAATTCCAAAAGTAAGATAATTGGCCTCATTCCAATTGATATGAATCTTATTATGGAATCCTGAATTAGTAATAATAAAATTTGAAAATAAAAGATATTTGTTGCCAATTTCTTCCCACTTGGAGTCACACCAATTTGGTATTCCAAATTTGGTAGCAAGTTGATGGTTCTTTTCAAAAGCTTTATTGCAGAGTTTTTTGAGGCAAAGAGCAATAAAAGTATTGAAAGAAGGTAAGGTGTCCCACAAGCAAAAATTGTCATCTTTTTCAGCTTTAGATAAATTTTTAAGTAAAGAATAGATGCCTATGGAAAAAAAATTAGTGACATGATTTTAAGAATGAAGTATGTATTATCAGACAAACCAAGAGAATAGCCTTTATCAAATCCTGGTCTTCAACCAAATCCAGTCATAATACCACCCAGCAAGTTTGTATTCCTTATTGGTAAGCAAACCAAAGCCATTTAATATAGTGTTATTATGAGATTGGATAGTTGATTAAAGGTTTCATCTTTTGAACCATTAAAAGAATGATTTTCATAAAAAAATTGAGGTTTATAAGAATTACTGATAACTGCTTTAATTTCATCCTCTCCTGATTTGGTTGAATACATTAAATCTTCTGGTAACTTTTTTTGATAAGAATTTTTTTGATCCACTCTAGTTTTATAGTACTTGATATTTGATATATGGCCAAATAAGCAATTCAAATGAATTTTCTTTTTTAATTTTCTTTTATTCTGCTGACTTGGAACATCATTATTATTTTTGATATTTTGGATAATGATTGAATTGAAGTTGAATTTAAAAATGATGATAAAGATGATAAAGAGGATGATGATAGAGAAATAAGAGGTGATTCTGATGAAATAGACATTTTTTTCTAAGAACAAAAAAAATATGTGTCAAAAACCAAAAAAATAAAATGGCAAAAAAATACAACTCACAAAATTTAGTTTGTTTCTTCAGCCTTGTAAATTCTATTGATAAAAAATAATCCAAGTAATTGTTTTTGAAAATAAATCAATTACTAAAACTGTCCTTGAAAAAAAAATTGAAACAAAAAAATAAAATAAAATAAAAACAAAAATCAGTAAAATTATTTGCCAAATAAATGAATTTTAAAGTTATTTGGTGTTAGATATACCACCTAAAGTCCTTTAAAAAATGATAAAAAAAACTATACTCAAAAATTTAAACAAAAAATAAAATTTGCATCAGAAAAATTATTCCCAAAAATAAAAGATGAAAATCATAAACACACCAAATTTATTTTTTAATCATCTTGAACCATAAAAAAATTTTTTTATAATATTCTGTGAAAAAAAAAATACAAAATAATGATATTCTGTAAAAAAAACAAAAAAAAATAAAAAATATTGTTAATAAAAATAATAAAAGTTATATTTTAAAATCTCCCATATTACCCCTCCTTTTCTTCTT
Organism: Hemileia vastatrix; assembly: GCA_030280995.1. NCBI lineage: Eukaryota > Fungi > Basidiomycota > Pucciniomycetes > Pucciniales > Zaghouaniaceae > Hemileia > Hemileia vastatrix. The sequence goes on from JASXTE010000006.1 coordinate 29,648,054, forward strand.
CATTTCCCTCTTTTTGGTGTCCTCAAACCCCCCTCCCCTTTTTTTATCTCCTCAAATTCCCATTACCCCCCTTTTTCACCAGTTCCTCCTCCCTTTTCCCCCCTTGAGGTGCCTTTTTTCCCCCTTATAAGTGGCCTCACCCCTTCCCCCCTCTCCCTTCCACCACTTCCTTCCCTCCCCCCCTCTCCCCTTCACCACTTCACAACTTCCCCCCTCTCCCCCTCTCCCCCTCTCCCCCTCTCCCCCTCTCCCCCTCTCCCCCTCTCCCCCTCTCCCCCTCTCCCCCTCTCCCCCTCTCCCCCTCTCCCCCTCTCCCCCTCTCCCCCTCTCCCCCTCTCCCCCTCTCCCCCTCTCCCCCTCTCCCCCTCTCCCCCTCTCCCCCTCTCCCCCTCTCCCCCTCTCCCCCTCTCCCCCTCTCCCCCTCTCCCCCTCTCCCCCTCTCCCCCTCTCCCCCTCTCCCCCTCTCCCCCTCTCCCCCTCTCCCCCTCTCCCCCTCTCCCCCTCTCCCCCTCTCCCCCTCTCCCCCTCTCCCCCCTCCCCACTTATCCCTTTTAACCCCCTCCCCCCTTTCCTTCCTCCTCCCACCTTTAATCCCTAAACAAATCAGTAAGCAATTTGTTTAGGGATAAAAGGGGGTAGAGGCAAGGTGAGAGGGGAGAGGGGAGGGGGGGAAGGGATAAGGGGGTAGGGGGAGGGGAGGAAGTGGTGGAGGGGATAGGGAGATGAGGCGGAGGAGAGGAGTGAGGAGGCCTAAAGGGAGGGTATAAGGGGCCTAAAGAGGGCAAAAAAAGAAGACCTAAAGGGGATAAAAGGGGGGAAAGGTGAGGAAAGGTGATGAATGAGGGGTGAAGAAGAGAATAAGGGGGGAAAGGGGGATTGAGGCTGTCAAGAATGGGGGAAAGGAGAGAAAAAGAGCAGGACAAGAGAGAAAAGAGGGAGAGAAAAAAAATTAGTCTAAACTTGAAAAAAAAAGTGAAGCACTTATAAAAAAATATAAAAAAATAAAAAAGCAAAAAAAAAAAATTCATGATTAGCAAATCAAAAATCAACAAAAATGAAGAAAATGACTTACCTGGTGAGATGAGTTAAAAAAATGTAACCAAAATATTTGAGGGATGTTTGAGGAGAGGAGGAGAAGGATATGAGTGAAGAATGAAAAAAAGAAACACTGAAAAAATATGTGATTTCATGTTGAGCTGGTGAAAGAAAACCAATGAGCCATCCAAAAAAGAGATATTCACTGTAAATTCCAAAAAAATGAATATGCAACTAAAAAAAATACCAAGCCAAGTGAATAAAGTATACAAAGTGGACATTTGGAGAGTATGAAAACAAAAAATTAAAAGGGTTGTGTGTCAAAATGGTGGAGGGTGATTGGCATAATGACAGAGCATATGCCAGTTGAATGAATGTTTTATGATTCGAGGGGAGAGCCGACACTGGTTCAGGATCCTCTTCTTCATAAAGATCATTCCACCCATCCTTTAAATAAGCTAGGATATTGCGGAGTATAAAGCAAGTCATTATCCAATGATTTGCAGTTTTGATTTCCATTTTTTTTGAAATTGGATTCTGAGTTCCCTGAGACTAGAAAATCATCCCTTTAAAATCCCAATAGCATGTTCAATCTGTACTCTTGATTTGGCAAGGTGATAATTAAAGGTGGTTTTGGGGTCATTTTCTAAGGGTACACCATTGAAAGCAGGTATAATGTACTTTCCGATTGCATATGCTGAGTCTGCAAGGAGGTACTGAGATTTGTCAAAATATGAGTCAGGACTTTGAGAAATCCTCATTCTTTGGAAGACAGAAGAGTAACTAAATGATCCGGGGCAGGCACTATGAAAAGCAATAAAATTTTTGTTGACGTCACAGACAAGTTGAACGGCAATAGAGTATCTACAAAGAAGATAAAAAGTTAGTTTATGAAAGATGTGAAATTGGAGAATATTTTGAATAAACCTTTTTTTGCAATCAAAATAATGGTTGCCATCATGAGCAGGCTTTTGACTCAAAGGTATATATGTACCATAAACAAAACCTACACATCCAGGGAAACCTTCAGCTTCAATTACTTGAGTGGATTCAAGTTGCTATTCTGGAGTTTGCCAAGCAAGTGTTTGAGACTTTAGGGAAAGGATAGCAATCATAAATTGCTTGGTGTATAATATCACTGTACCATATCCTATGGTAAAGAGACTATCTAAACGTCTTACAGCAGCACCATTTCCATTTGAACCAAAGCAAAATAGTGCAGCAGAAAGTTAAAAGGCAGGATCACACTGTTTGTTATGGGAATTATTATGGAAGATAGGATGGTTGGAGATGAATTGAGAAAGTTTGAAATTGTTGAGGAATGTTGAGAATGGGGCAGAGATCATATCTGCGATCATGATAAAGATTTGGCCCCCTTGGGACGATGTAATGCTTTTTGGAAAGATAAGACATATAAGCTAAAGTGTCTTCCAAACCAGAGTCAGAATCAGAGTCAGCGGCTAAAACTAAAGTGATAGCATTCATAGCTGTGTGAAGTTGCTTCCTAGTAGAGGGGTGCTTCATTATTGTCGGTAGAAAAGGTTGTCAGTTGAAGGTTTAGGTGATGAGTGGGAAGTGGGAATTTGCCACCAAATGAGCAGGTGGGGTGTGTAGATAGAAAAAAATGTTATGTGTTTGCCACCAAAATTAAGTATCATAGAGTGATGAGACACACAAGGATGAGAAAAAATGTTATGTGTTTGCCACCAAAATTTAGTATCATAGAGTGAGAAAGACTTAAGGATGGCATCAGCAATTATAAGTAATGTGACTTTCTTAAAAGTCCATCATGAATGTGATGAGTTTGGGATCATGAATTAGGAACAGAAATTGGGGTATAAGAGGCAGGATAATACCTTATCGTGGATTCCTTATACAATATCCCTGGGGCTAGTGGATAAGAATCTTCCGCAATTAATAATGTCTGATCCCGGCAAAAAAATTACTGATCCCTAATTGTGGATCCCTGAACGTTGATACCCCCTATTATTTTTTTCATCCAAACTGCTTTGGAAACAGTCAAAGGAAATTTCCAGACTGTTTCTGCACATATCCAGTAAGTTTTTTTTAATTTTTTTTTAATTTTAAACATCTCAGAAATGTATTGGAAAAGTTTCCAAGAAATTTTCTAACAGTTTTTTATTTTATTTTATTTTTAAAATCAAATCACTTTGAAAAAAATCATGGGAAATTTCCTGACTTCTTCCAGGTGTATCCTGTAATTTTTTTCATTTTTTTCTTTAAAATGTCTTGGAAAGGTTTTCAATGCATTTCCAAGATGTTTCTAAGATTTTTGATAATGTTTTTTTTATTTTTTTATTCGTCCAAACTGCTTCAGAAACAGTCAAAGGACATTTACTGTATTTTTACAAGCATGTCTTTCAAGATTTATTTATTTTAATTTAATTTCAGATATTAGTGGGATTTCTCTCTATTTTTTCTATTTGTTTATTTTTAATTAATAGTCATGTAAAAAACTCAAAGTAAACATACCAGTACTCTTCATCTCTTTTATCTCTTACTCAACCAAAAAAAGCACTTCCAGGATTAGAATCTTGTAAATAATCTTGTAATAATTTTACTTAATTTGATTTTTCCTTTCAGATCAACCAAATTTTGATAAATAAGGTATGTAAAGTGAGGCATGAAAGTTCAATGAAAACTAAATCATAAGGGAGGGTGGCTAATTACTGTAAAAAAATTATTTTCCAAACTTTCATTTTTATTTTTTAAATTTATAATTAATCAGTCATTAAAGATAATTATCAGCTTTAAGTAATTGGCCATTGGGCCTTTCTTCTGTATAAAGGTAATCATTCAAAAAATTAATTGATTGGATGAGTTCAAAATAAAATTCCATTTAAAATGTGTTTTTTGACTTTTGTCACATTAGAGCTCATTTGAAGGTAGTATTTTGAATTTCAATGATTTTAGTTTGTTTATTATCTTTCTTGACTGGTTTAATTTTTAATTTATGAAATAAAAATGAAAATTTGGTAATACTGGCCCCCTCCCATAGTAAATTTCAGGGGAGGGTATTGCCATTATATATATATATATTTTGATTTTTTTGGAAATTATTATTTAAATTCATATACATTTAAAAATAAAAATGTTAGCAGATTTAAAAAATTACTTAACCACAACCTCTCTTTTAAAATTAAAAATACACATTTCATGCATTTAATTGCATGTTGAGAAGACTTGTATGCTGAAATGAAACTTCTTTTCAAAAAATATAGTACAAAAGAATAAACAGCTCTAATAACTATAAGTGTAAAATACAAAAAAGTAATTATTTCCATCCCTTGAAGGCTTATGGCTCAAAGGGATGGTTTTGCCATTAAAAAAACCAATACATCCAGGGAATCCTTATTTTGCATGAACTGAGAGTTTTCCATTCTAACCTCCTTAGTGGGTAATTTGAGGAATTTTTATTGAAGAGAGCAGACTCCTTTGATAGTTCTCTTGGTGTATTGATATACTTTTCCATGACTTAAACTGAAGAGGTTCTCAAGATGAGTTATGGCAGCACTGTTTCCATTTGAGCCAAATTGAAAAAGTACACAGAGATTTGTATCACTAGATTTAACTGTGGGAAATGAGAGCTTTACTTGAAAATGGAATGATTATTGTTCAAATCATGTAGCTATTTGAAGCCATGATAAGTAGTTTGTAAAATTTTTCAAAAGCTAGGTTCGTGAATTTCAAAAATTTTTTGAAGTGGATGTTGTGATTGATAATTAATAGAAGGTCTTTAGAAAGTAGGTCAGTGGTTCTCTAAGAGGTGACTCATATAAACTAAATATAATTCTGTATCAGAATCAAGCATAAGATCAAGGGCCAGAGCATTAGTGGTTGTTTGAAACTGTTGAAAAAGTGAAGGACTCATTTTAGTGTTTGGAGAAAAAGAATAAGGGTGGGAGTAATCAAAGATAAGATGGATTAAGGGTTAGAGTATGATGTTAAGGGGGGCCTTAAGACTTGATTCAAAGTGTACTGTATGTGTATAAATGAGCCCCTAAAGATTAGATGAAGAAAAATTTTAAGGTATGAGCATGTGTGCACCTAATGCTGACTAATCAATTTAAGGGGAAGAAGTGCTTGAAAAGCTTGGATGTACTCAACAGATGGTGTTTTTAGGGACAAACATGCTTTAAAATTATACCTGTTATTTACAGGTGTACTTCAAATAAAAATAACTTACTTGGTACATTCTTGGGGACATGCTTGAATGGTCTATATGGTAATGTTTGACACCCCCTAATAAATGCTCGAATAAGTGATAAGTGATGAGACTAGCTTTGAAGCTACATCCATTCTTCCTGTTTTAATTAAAAGAGTAAAAAATTATTTTCTACACTGTTTTACTTCCCCTGGAAAATTATAATTCACAGTTCAATTTTAATCAATTTTTTATTTTACAAAATGTTGCATAATTCCCATTTTTCATCTTTATTTTTTTCAACCACCATATTACCAATTCTATTTATCTTAATATATCTTCAACCCTAATACTTCTTTGATTTCATTCTGAAATTTGAATTTTATATTCCTTTTGAAAATGACTGTGCTTAAAGTTAATGAAAAATCTGCTAGAAAATCTCCTTCAAATTGAAGGGGGTCTGGGGGGACTTATAAGAAAGCATCCCCTCTACTTTTTCCATAGTTTTTGGTGTTATTTATCCATAATATTTATATTTTTAGAAAATAATAGCCCTTTTGGATGTGGGTTTAGTTTTTTGAAATTTTTGTGTGAGAAAATTTGCTTCTGTGGGATTTTAGAGATAGAATACAGCACATGTTTGTTTCACCATGGGATGCAACAATGATACAACAGTTGTGCAGCAGTTAATAAGAAATTTTTTTTTTGTGCTTAAGATTCACTTAAGGACTTTAAGTGCTAAAGAAATTTTTACATAACTGTTTCATAATAGTTGTGCAATTGTTTCACCCCAAGAAAAAATAAACATTTATTAGGTGGTATCACCATGCAATATGGGGGGTGTATCTGCTAGAAAGTCTGCAACCTTGAAACCCAATTTATATTGAATTGAGCACAAATTGAGTTAGTGTTTTAACATATGTGAAAAAAGGCTGAAACTTCCTTGAATCCTTCTAGAAGAAAGATTGAACCTCAATTAATTTTGATTTGATTCCACATGGAAAGAATCTTAAATCTTACTGCAGGTAGTATTTTGAGTCAATATTAATATTACTAAAACAGATGAATTCAAATAAGAAATAACTTTTTACATGTAACAATTTGAGATTTATTTTTTTGTATCATTATCAACAATTTTTCTTGAAGTTTCTTAAGTAAAATAAAAAGAATTACTTTTAAATAAAAATATCTTAAATATATATTTAAATTAAAAAATATGGAAAGAAATATTTAAAAAATAAAGAGCAAGTGAATTAAAAATATAAAAAAGTATCTCAGTCAAATTATTGAAAACCCAGTATATTATGGTGATATAAATTGAATATTTTAAATATCAATAATAGGGGATATCAAAGTTGACCAATCCACAATTAAATTAATTGCAGATATAAATCCTTATACCCCAATTATTTTTGCTAATAATAGGGTTATTAGACATTTTATGTGTCAAAGTTGACATCTTATCCAACATTTTTATCCTCAATTTTTCATAACCACATCTTGGACAACTTTCTGGATGTGCCAGCCTCCCTACCTTTCTGTGCACTCCCAACCTGTCTATTCATTTCCATTCAAATCCCCTCCCCATCTCACATGTTTTTTTTCTCCTTTTCATCTTCAAATATCTCAACATGCCCCATCATCATAGATCTTCTCAAAGGCAGCCTTCCCACAGTTGTTCTTCAAATTGCACTACTCCCTCTTTCCCCCTCTCAGCCAAGAAATCAAAGACTGTTTAATAAAAAAAGATGATCATCTCATTCTTATCAACTTTCTGAAAACTAAATCTAACTATGATTCTTGTTTTGGTACTGAAAATTCAACTAAAGCAGGACAGCCCCCACATCAAAGGTTAATGGTTATCTACTAATGGCCAATGAATTACAGAATAAGACCAAGGGAAGGATAGATCTTTTACCTAAACAGATTTCTGAAAGTTTCAAGCATTACCAAGCCAAATACAAGAAGGCAAAGATTCTTTCATCTTCAACTTGCTTTGGTATTACCAACATTGATATTAGTAAGGGCATAAAATCCATAGATGATAAACTTGAATCTTTATGTCCTTACTTTAAAGAGATGGATGCTACTTTGGAGAGAAAGCTGATTTTAATCCTGCAAACATTTTAGATGGTGGATATGCTATCTCCAAACATGATGTCAAAAGAAATCTTTTTCCTTCTTCTTCTACTCAAGCCTCACCTCATTTAACTTCCACAAATCAAGATATCTTTTCAATAGATCCTTATGGCAATATAAACCAACCTGATCTAGCTCAAGTATGTTTTTTTTCTTTTATCTTACCAATTTATTTAATTTACATTTTGTTATATCTAAAAAGGCTGAAGAACAAAAGCAGGAGCCATAATCAATTGAGTCAGAAGCCAGCAACAATGATGAGGAGAAAAATGTGACCTTGAACAAAAAGCAAAGGGCTTCAAGTAGTCTAAATTTACACTCTCAAAGAAGAAGAAAAAATGATACTTCATCTCAAACCCCTTTTTCTTCTATCAAAGAATTTTTGGAGAAATGTGATGCTGGTAAGTGATAACATACCTCTTAATACTTTACTCTGCTTTTCTTCTACTTTTTTTTAATATTTCTTATCACTCTAGAACAAGTGAAAGTTTCTAAAGTGACTCTAAATTTTGAAAAGCAAAAATATGAGCTCTCTTTAAGGAGGGATGATAGGGCACAAGATTTGGAGTAGAGGAAGTACAAGCTCTCTTTACAGAAGGATGATAGGGCATAAGACTTGGAGGAGAAGAAATTTGAGCTAACTCTTAGTATTGAAAAATCAATGAAAGAGGAGAAAACACTTGAACCTCAAAAGTTAATGGAACAAATGAAATTTAAGCATGATCTTGAAGAAAATTCAAAGAAGAAAATTTTTTTAATAGAATGTGTTAAAGCCAATAAATCTAAAGAGGAAATTGAGAGTCTAATGAAATTTTTTAATAACTAGTGTGTTTTGTTTCTTTCATAATTCAGCTATTCATAATTATTTGTACATAAAATTTTACAGTAATTTCCTGTATTTCATTACTCTATCAATTATTAGTTGAATTTTTGTATTTTAATTTTAAAAATTCTTTTTTAAATAAAATTTTCAAGTCTCATTTGATATAAGAAATTCTGGCAATACTCCCCCCTGAATTTTATTGAAGTAAGGGATGGGTATCACCAAAATTTCAAGTCAAAAATTTTTCAAGACAGTTTTGAAAATTTGGCAATACCCCCCCCTGCATTTTATTGAAGTAAGGGGTGGGAATCACCAAATTTAATATTATTACATAAATTAATATATATCAATTCCCCTAGTTTAAAAGTAATGAAAATTCCTCTAGCCTAAATGTGAATAAAATCTAGAAAAAAATGTTAGGCACTTTCCACAAGTGTAGGCGGAGGAGCCTCATGAGACAAATAAATGTTGTCATGATTACTGTTTATAAAACACAAGATCATTGGCCCATTACTTTACTTTAGGAATTGGAAATATAAAAGTTATTTATAAATTTTTTTTGAAAAAATAAAAAAATATTTGATGACTCTACTCATCCCCATACTTTTTTGATCTACTTAAAGTTTTTTTATATTTGTTAAATTTACCTTCTTTTTTTACCTTGTTTATTTGGTGGATTAATTTTTGACTGATTTGAAATGAACATCCAAAATGTGTGAACTCTTGACAAGATTCCAAGCCAGGTGGAGCAATAAGAGATCAAATACTAAAACTGTCCTTGAAAGAAAAATTGAAACAAAAAAAATAAAAACAAACATCTGTAAATTTATTTGCCAATAAAATGAATTTTAAAGTTATTTGGTGTTAGATATACCACCTAAAGTCCTTGAAAAAAATTATAAAAAAATTATAATCAAAAAATTAAACCAAAAAAAAAATTGTTTCAGAAATTTTTTTCCCAAAAATAAAAATAAAAATTATAAACACACCAAATTTATTTTTGATTCAGCTTGAACTGTAAAAATTTTTTTATATAATATTCTGTAAAAAAAAAAAATAAAAAAAAAAATAATAATGTTAATAAAAATTTCAAATATTTTCTTTTACATACACCCATATTACCCCTCCTTTTCTACCTCATTTACCTCTTTTTGGTGTCCTCAAACCCCCCTCCCCCTTCTCCCCCTTTTTCACCAGGTCCTCTCCCCTTTTCCCCCCTTTCCCCCCCTTTAGGCTATCTCACAATACTCCCCCTCCCCCTCTCCCCTCCCCCCTCTCCCCTCTCCCCTCTCCCCTCCTCCATCCAATATTCTTGCAGGATTAAAATTGGCTTGCTCTCTAAATATGGAATCCATCTCTTTATAGTAAGGACATAATGAATCAAGTTTATCATCTATAGATTTGATGCCCTTACTTATATCAAGGTCAGTATTGCCAAAACCAGTAGAAGATGAAAGAGTCTTAGCCTTCTTTTATTTGGCTCATTAGTGCTTGAAGCATTCAGAAATCTTTTTAGGAAAAAGATCAATCCTTTCCTTTGTCTTATTTTTTAATTCATTGACCATTAGAGGATATCCATTGACTTTTGATGCAGGGGGCTATCCTACTTTAGTTGCATTCTCAGTACCAAAAGAAGAATCATAATTAGTTTTAGTTTTCAGCATGTTGATAAGTATGAGATGATCATCTATTTTTAGTTGAATGGTCTTTATCTTCTCAGCTGAGTGGGGGAAAGTGGGAGTAGTGGGATTCGAAGAACAACTGGGGAAAGGCTGCCTTTGAGAAAATCTATGATGACAAGGCATGTTAAGATATTTGAAGATGAAAAGGAGAATAAAAAAACAGATGAGATGGGGAGGGGTTCTGAACAAATAGAGTGAATAGAAAGGATTGGAGTGTGCAGCAAGATAGGGAGGCTGGCACATCCAGAAATTTGTCAAAGATGTGGTTATGAAAAATTGAGGATAAAAATTTCAGATAGAGGTGAAAATTGACATGTAAAAGGTCTAATAACCCAATTATTAGAAAAAATAATTGGGGTATAATGATTTTTATCTGCAATTAATTGAATTGCAGGTAATTCAATATTGATACTCCCTAATGGTGATATTATCTTAAAAAGGTTTAAAAAATGTAGAAAAGGGATTAATTTAAATGTTAAAAAAAATTTAATTGAAAAATTTAATAGCTATTTCATTTTCTCTTTCAAAAATTGAAAATTGAAATTTTTTATTTGTCTTATAAATCATTCAATTAACATTGGATAGAAAGAATGCAACTAGTGTGGTGTATCTTATTATACAAAAAAATTCTCAAATAATTCTAAAAAAAATGATTCAATTCTGGTTGTAATAAATGATATATTTTTTTAAGAAAGAATAAAAATTAATTCATTTTCAGGATTAATTTATTTTAATTAAGAGAAAAAATAATTTATAAGACGTTTATTTAAAAATATTTAAAACCAAATTTTGTACTTGTACTAATGGTTATTTATTCTCAATGGATTTTACAGGAAATACCTTAATATATTTTGGATTGAATATTCAAAATATTTCTTTAAAAAAAAGCACCTTAAAAGGTTTAGTATATCTCCTAAAAAATGAACTGAAAAAAATTATAATTTTTCAGAGATTTCAATTTTCATGTATTTCAGTTAATAATGAATAATACTTTTAAATTAAAACTCCAAGATTAGTAATACATAACATATAAATTGTGTATTTTATTAACAAAAAAAGAAATATATTCAAAAAAGATGTGAAAAAAAATTGAAAAAAATAGTTTTGATATACAAAGAAAATTAAATATAGTTACAGCTTTAGCCTCTCCTTATTATATAAATAGATAGATTTTTTTAATGTTAATATTATCAAAGATAAAATTAATCACATTGTCTCTAAAAAATTTCAAGCTTTAAATTTTGAATATTTTGTTTTTACCAAAAACTCATTCTATTTAACACCAAAATTTAAGGGGGAATTCCTAGTGATTTAAAATTTAAATTAAATATTTAGTGGTGGTACTTCCTAGAAGTCACTGTTTTAAATTTTGATTTGGTTTATTTGAAATTTAATCTTACAATAAGTTTTCAAGATTCAATCATGATTACAAAAGATCTTGAGAAGACAATAATATGTATTTGAAGAAATTATTTATTAATATATAAAAAGGAAGCAGAATGAAAAAAGAAGGATAGTAAATTTCATGAATTAATATAAATTATTTTTATGATATTCATTCTCTTAAATTTTTTATTTGTCAAATCTATTACTTTAATGAATAACAGTTAATCTGTACTCCAAAAAAGATTCAAAAATTTGACTAAAGATCAAAAGAAAATACATTAAATTATGGTACTCTCAGAACCCACCTGAAAAAAAGTAAGAAGTTAATAGAATTTAATATTTAAAAATGAAAAAGAGTTAATTTTTCTTGAAATTAATTTCCTGAACCACATTCAATGACTATGACTATGTAATACTCCAAAGAAACTTTTCAACAATTAGAAAGAGGTGTTACACTTGAAAAAAAGAATTATCAAAATTTATGATGCATCTTTTAAAATGAGGATTAGAATCCATTTATTGATTGTGAATCTCCCATGAAGTGAGGATATTCAGGTAAAAAAGGTTTTTTGTTATTACCAGAAATTCAATTAAAATTTTCACACAAGAGCTATTTACAAAATTTTATGGTCAGCTTAAGTTTTTACTTTTCATATTACCATACACCACACAATATGGGGGGCGGACTTGCTAGTAAGTCCACAACCTTGGAGCCAAACTCACCACAGACAGAACACACATTGAGCTATTGACAAAGGAACCATACAATCAGGATGAAAACCTCTCAGCAGAACAGATTTAGGTGGGTGCTCAAGTAGAGTTCAGTATGGGTTCAGTATGAGTTCAGTCTGAGTTTCATCTGAGTTCCATCAGAGTTCAGGTTGGGGACTTGCTAGAAATTCCACCCTCTATATTTCATACTGATTCATACAAAATTTATTCCATTTAATTTTTATAAAATCAAGAACATAATTTCAATTTACTTTTACCCTATTTATCTTACTTTCAATTAACACCACACAATATGGGGGTATACTTGCTATCAAGTCCACAACCTTGGACCAAAACTCACCAAAGATTGAACACACATTGAGCTATTGATAAAGGAACCATATAATCAGGGATGAAGACCACTAAGCAGAAAAGTTTTAGGTGGGTGTTAAAGTAGAGTTCAGTATGGGTTCAGTATGAGTTCAGTCTGAGTTCCATCTGAGTTCAGGTTGAGGACTTGCAAGCAAGTCCACCCCCTATATTGCGTAGTGTAAGTAAGAAGAAATATATTTCTAACCCTCATCTTTAATAAAAATATATCTTTAGAAATTTTTTCTTCTTTAAAAACAAAATAAATCTCATTCCTGATGAATTTAAGATTCAATGTCATTCTGGACATGAGCATTTCTTAATACAAGTTGAGATTTAAGAATACTTTCAATCTTTAAATTATTGAAAAATCTGTTTTATTAGGGGGTGTCAAACATTACCATATACACTATTAAAGCAAGCCTCAAAAAATTTACCAAGTAAGTAATTTTAATTTGAATTACATACCCCATTAAATGGTATAATTCAACAGTGTGCTTTTCCCTACACATGCCATCTGTTGGGTACATCCAAGCCCCTCAAGCACTTCTTCCCCTTAACTTGATTAGTCAGCATTAGGTACACACACGCCCATACCTCAAAAACTTTCTTCACCTAATCCTTATTGGTTTATTTATAGAAAAACAGTACACTGTGCATAAAGTCTTAGGCCCACCCTAACATCATACTCCAACCCTTACTTCCTCTCACCCTTGATTACTCTTGCTCTTATTTTTTTCCTCCAAACACAAACATGACTCCTTCACTTTGTCAACAGCTTCAAGCAGCTACTGATGCTCTAGCCCTTGATATTTTAGTTGAGTCTTATCCATATTCTGATGCTTAGTTTAATTTTTTTATATGAGTCACCTGTTATAGAACCGCTACCTTACTTCCCAAACCCCATCCATTTACCATCAACCATGATATACACTTCACAAAACCTTAGGAAAAATATATATATATATATATATATATTTTGATATTTAAAATTAATAAAAATTTCCAAACCTTTCCATGGTGTAAGAGTTATAGAAAACTCAAATTACTAAGGAAATAATTTAATAGAAATAAATGTTACATAATTTAAATAAAATAGCAAAAAGTTTTTTTTATTGTAAATAAAGCAGGAAGAGAGACTTGGATGTTTCAAGAACTTACCTGGATATTTTAATTCCCTTTTCCTTTCTGGATTCCTATAGTGTTTAAAAGTTACTTTATTGGTCACCACCATTATAAGGAGAAAAAAAACTATATGATAAAAAGGAAATAAAGCAGGGCTAGCTTGTGTGGACCTGCTACCTGGTCTAATCAAAGAAACAGGTTAATTTGAAAAATAATATTGATTAAAAGTAATTTTGGCTCCAGAAGGTGAAAAATAAGGAAGAAAGTGAGGAGGAATCCTCTATTTTAATATTCTTTTATTATAAGCGCAGCCTGGCTTGGAGACCCAAAGGCAATGTCGGTGCTATCTGGAAGCAACATCAATTGCACTTTTTTCATTTTATTTTATTTTTTTTTATTTTTTATTTTTTATTTTTTTAGGTCTCCCAGCCAGAGCAGCTTGGCTGGGAGACCACTTGGTGATCACTACGCAATATAGGGGGTGGACTTGCTAGCAAGTCCTCAACC